>JAPYYV010021936.1:0-14592 GCA_030522625.1 Copidosoma aretas
TTTTTTTTTTTCCGTCCACTTCCTCCCGGGGGTTTTCTCTGGCCGTCCTCTCGATCTCGTCCGCGCACCGCACTCGGGGGGGGGGGGAGGAGGTTTCAAAGTCCGGTTACCGGATTACGGCCGAGGTGCCATTTATATCTTGCCCCGCGGAGGAATTTTAATCGCCGCGGCGGCTGACGCGTAATCCGCATCGTCCGTCCCCGGGTTGTTTTTCTTCATCCGACCGCGCGTCTATTAGTTCCAGTCAGTAAGTCACGAGTGCCAACGCGCGTCGGATCGCGTGTGGATATATACATTCGGGGATTATTGTCGCCGGTCGCGTTTTGGGGGCGGGGTGGTAGAGGAATTTTTGAAATGATGGATTCTACAATTTATTTCGCGTACTATTGAATATCAGTGTACCGTGTGCCGTATGACAAAATATGTTATGAATTCTTCGAATACGATATAGAAAAGTGATCCAAAAAGATAATCCCGGACCAGCATCGTGCCTATCGAAACCAGTCGCGGGTCCAATTTTTCACAAGAAACCCATCGATCACGCTCCAACGTAGATTTCGCCAAGACGATAACGACGTATCAAAGGCGAGTGAAAATTTACAGTCCTCGTCTTTCGTAGTCTACACAGTACAATAATTACCGAACTGGTTTTCAATGGACCGACCCCCGGTGGGCAAAAATCATTTAAATTACGGCTGCGGGCGCTCGAAATAATAACTCCAGTGCGTCAAATGCCTGTATGAAACTTGATAAATATTATACGTTTCATATTGAGTAACAGTGCTGCAGTATTACAGTGCTCGGTTACGTGCGTGGAAAAAGAAAAGAAAGAAAAACTTACGATACGTACATTATGTACATACGTAAGGCTAATCGCGACCAACTCGTTCCGAGAACTTTATCGGCTTGTATCGAGTTTGAGGAGCATTGAGAGAAACAGGTATTCCGGGGGGGAGAGAGCTGCCATTAAAATTAGTGAGCGCGAAAAGTGACAACAGAATTAGAGGCTCTTACTCGAGTACGTATCAGGTTGTACTTTGTACATGGGTATGGGGCCGCGCAAAGCTTCCGGCCGCGCGATAAAAGCTCGACTATGCGCCGCGCCGCACGGCCCGACGACGCTAATTCGGCTGACACTGTTTGCGCGCCGTCGGAATATTAATGTCGCGGTTGCCGGTCGCGCCGGAAAACTCCGGTCTGTCGCCCGATGGTCGGAATGACGAAGAACGGGTACAGTATCATAAATGCGCATCGTGGTGGGGTGAAAAATCGAGGCGTTGGACCTTGACGACGATTCGGCTACAAGACATTGGACATGTGGTTTCGCGAGTGCGGAAAAAAATTGCTACTTGTTAACCTGGCGGTATGCCTGTTGGCGAGGCACGCTATCGACGATATGAGGCGCCATTTCACATTGGGGTCGCGTTTCGAGTGCTCCGCTAGAAAGTAAACTTAATATGCGGCGATGGGCTTGTATATATTCCGGACTCTCTCTCTCTTACTGCAGGGTGTGATGGCTGCTGATCGCACGTGAGTATGCGCTCGCATAGCTCCGCGCGCCTAACTAGGTTTAATTATACGGTTAACGTTTCGACTCGCCGCTCCTCATTATGCAGTGCCGCGGGTGCTTGGGCTGCAAGAAAAAAAGTCTGCATCTGCTGCTTTTGTTTCGATTATTTGTTAGTTAATTGCGCTTGGTTTGGATGAAGCTGTCACTTTTGGCTCGAGCTTGAAATTCGTTGCTCCGACCGAAGCTGCGGATATGCATTATCAAACAAAGGCCTTCTTGATGAACCATTGCGTTGGAGTTGAGTAATGCGGTTTCCGTAATATTTCTAAAAAAAGAAGTTGATCGCAGAGTTTTATCGGAATTCGTTACCCGAAGCTGAAAAGATTACTTCGCATTAGATTTTTTTTATTCCGAAAATATAATGAGTACCGTAATTATCCGTTACAGTAATTAAAACGTCACCTAAACTAATCACAGTAATACCCAGAGTAATCCAATGATTGCTTGGTTGAAATACGGGGAAGTTCCGAAACGGGCGAGTGGCCTTAGTTTTCTCCGAAGGAAAATCTAGCAGGCGATGTAACACATTTTGCTCTAGGGATTTCGAGTAGTGAAAGTTTATGGTTTTGAGAGCTGTCTATTTTAAGGAAAATTTAATCGGAATAGCCACAATAAGCTCACTAAATTCAGTTGGAAAATGGTGGGAGACAAAGAAGTTTGAAAAGCGAGAATTTATTATTTGATGATTGATTTCAATAGATTTTATTCATCGTTAT
The DNA here is from genome assembly GCA_030522625.1 of Copidosoma aretas. Lineage (NCBI taxonomy): Eukaryota > Metazoa > Arthropoda > Insecta > Hymenoptera > Encyrtidae > Copidosoma > Copidosoma aretas. The sequence continues at coordinate 2,287 of JAPYYV010021936.1, forward strand.
TGCAACCGTTTGTTTTAAACAAACACGTAACGATGTTTGAAGAGAAACACTCATCTAACAAAGTTCAGTACAAGCTTTGAAATTAAAAATATCTTAATTTATGCGAAGAAACAAATATAGTAATACAATCGCGGTGAAAAAGCTGTGATTTTTGCGAAAATTACAATTTGTTTTCGTCAAAGTCGATAGTTGACCAGAAATGCCTCTGACCCAAATTGCCTCTGCTTTCCATCTTCATAACTTCGGGACCTGCAATGTGAAGAAAATCGAGCTCTTCTTTGTTCGGGTCGACCCTTTTCCACTCAAAGTCAAGATTCAGATCGGGATATCTGCAATGGGATTTTATTATTGCTTCAATATCTTTCCCACAATTTGAAAAGAGCCTGGCTTACCCTTTCTCTGCCACAGATACAACGAGATCGATCAATTTATTCTGCATCTCTCGATCTCTGGTGTTCATCGGTGGGTACATGAAATCGTTTTCAAACAACATACCGATATCATCGCAGTGAGAAACACCTATACATACACAGTTGTGATCGCGAGACAGGTAAAAATTTTATTTCGAAAAAGTTGTAGTTATGATTGAATCTGAGAGTAGTGAGTACCGTAATTATTCATCGTATCGCTCATAACGTCGCTGGAACTGGTCAAAGCTCTGTGGCTGTAGTACCAAAAGAGCACGGGACTTTGATTAGCCTTAGCCTGGGCTCTCGCTGCCTTTTCACCGTCAACGACGTACAACCTGTCACCAATTACGGCTATCAATTCCTTTATTGCTCTCGAGCTTATTGGTTTCGTTCCAAAATAGTGATTTCTAATTTTTCCAGCCACTTCCGCGTGTTTATCCAATGGTATCGTGTAGTTAAAGTCCAAAAGATGGGGAGCTATAGTCTCCCAGTTCTTGTCCAAATCGGCAAGTAAGTCTTGATCGTTGATGAATTCTTGGAGGACAACGTACAAACAATGAACATTTAAACAGCCAACCTTATGTATACCATTGGAACCTGAGATGATGAGTTTATAATTACCCGCAGCTGGATAAAGCCCCTCCTCGCTAACGACATTGGTAATCCAGAGCGCATCGGCCGCGTCTCCACTATCGATAATCTCAGCCGCCGAGCGATTTATAAATGGCCTATCGCCAACTGCTTCGATAACCGGCCCGAAAGGCGTGAACGGATTGTACAGCCATGGCTTTCGAGTACGTCATACCTCTCTCTATTATCAAACTGATTTCCGACACAAACGGCCGATATAAATACATCTCGTTCGACTTACTTGAAAGTGTTTCGTCGCCTCGGCCACCGTCCGCGGCGGCCTGTACCGCAGGCACTCGACCGCCTCCCGCGTACTTCCCTGCGCCGGACAACCCAGCAGAGCCGCCAACCTTCGGGCCTTTTCCCTCGAGTTCTCGCAGCGCTTTCCCGGCCCGAACGCCGTGCCGCTCAGTGACAACCCGTTCCGGAACAGGTCCCTGCTCAGCGGCGACAGATAGTGAAGGTGAACACTCGCCCCGCCCGCGCTGTTGCCGATCAGGGTGATCCTCCGGGGATCGCCGCCAAAGTGGCGGATGTTCTCCGAGGTCCAGCGCAGGGCCAGGCTCTGGTCCTTCAGGCCCATGTTGCCGGGCACGACCTCGTCCTCGGTGCTCAGAAAACCGAACGGCCCGAGTCTGTAGTTGATCCCCACGACGATGACGTCCCTGTCCACGAGGAATGCCGCGCCCGCGAGCGCGTCGCCGAACTGGAACGCTCCCCCGTGGATCGCGAACACGACCGGCATCAGGGGTCGGCTGCTCTGGACCCGAGGCGGAACGTAGACGCTCAGGTACAGGCAGTCCTCGGTCCCGATGACCCTGTATTCCGGGCGCCCGTGGTCGTACTGTAGACAGAGACCTGGGGATTTGGTCGCCGTGAGGTTGCCCATCCACTTTTCGATGGGTTTGGGAGGCTACGAATAATCAAAGCCTATTAGATGGAGAGGCATTTCGTAATACAATACGACGACGATGATGAAAAATAGTCACCTGGAATCGCCGCTCCCCGACGGGCGGCATTGCGTACGGTATGCCTTCGTAGGCCTCATACCTGCGTCCACCGAAGGATAACCTGTAACGACCGGCTATACCTCCAAGAGGCGTTTGCACGAACGGCCGCGGAGATTCCGAAAATGTTGCACTCGCAAGACCAAAGAGTAACAGCGAGACGACGCGTCGGAACATTTTTGGCGCTTCGCAGCCGCGCTCGCGTGCTAAAGTTCGCAGACTGCGATGAAATGTTTGTTTCGTTCGACGCGCAAGCGGTAAGTATATAGCATCATCGTTATCTCGTGTCATTGCGTACGGCATGCGCGGCGCAGCGGTCGATAATGAGAGCGTATTATATTATTATACGAGATGGTGATGCTCCGAACGTTTGGTGTTGGATTCAATTCGTCATCAATATTCCGATCGATCGCCGCGCATATACGGACGCGACGCGGATAAACGAGAAAAGGCGGTACGTACTGTCGCTCGCGCTCGAATCCACACCGATGTCGGATCGGAGAGGGATTAAAATAATCGGTGTTGCGAATTCCTCTCGCACATCGCATTTTCCATCGTTGCTCTTCTCTCTCTCTCTCTCTCTATCAAAGTATACCTTGCATGCATTGCGCACACTTGGATACTTATACGCTACCTATATTCAAAGAGTCGAAACGACCGTTGACGCAAACGACGACATTGACTGCCCGCGAAAGGTCGGCGAGAGGTTCTGCGCTCTCGTGCAGAGTAGGTGTACTATAGGGGTGAAAGGCATTCGTTATACTTTATACACTCGCTCGTGATGGGCTGGGCAAAAACTTTCGTCCCGGATTTTCCCCGCCACCGGTGGTGCGGCTAAATCCGAAACAGCAGCCCCGTAAGGTCACGGCTGCCGCCCGCCTCGCTGTATAACGCGATTCTCGTGCGCGTATACATATACTTGTACAGAAGCAAAGCGGCGCGCCGAAACTTTTGTGCCGATCTCCGGAGGCGCAACGCCGCAGCGGCTTTCCCGCGCTGCAATTAAGCATTCTTTTCCCCGGCACGAGGGAGATAAGAGAGCTCCCTGCAGCTTTTTCATCGCGGGCCTTCTCGCGGAAGGCGAAGGTCGATCTTCTCTCTCGTGACCGATTCGGGAACCGCGGAGCGAGCGATGCAGGGTATATTTATTATATTTATACACACATGGGTGCAGGCTGTTCCGGAGGAGGCGTGGCTGCGATGTGAGTTTTACTTTCCGAGCGATGGCGTGTGTACGTAATATATCCACGGGAGAAAAGGGAAGAGGATCATCATCATCATCATCATCACTGCACCAGCGGCGCCGCTGTTGTGTTGAGCTCTTTGTATATCAGATCGAGAATATAAGTAGGTACTCTATTCGTTTCGATGCTATATTTATTTGCATGAAGAGTTGCCGAGTCGTGCACATACTTATAGTATAGTGAACGAGCGGAGGCAAGTCATTATTGGTTAGCCGCATGATTCCCGTTGTTGTTGCTGTTGCCGCAATGTCGCTCCGAGGATTTTCAGGGATTTGTTTTATTACGTAATGGGCTATGCCGCGGGGCGCAACTTTCGGCTCAAAGTTCGAGCGGATGAAATTGAATCTAAATTAATTGTGTTTTGACATTCACGAGCCGAACGCAAGCTCCAAAGCCCGAATATCCAATACAACGCGGGGAGAGTCGTGATGTTGTATGCATGGATAAACGATCTCTCTGTACAATCCCATCGACCGATACTACATACAATCTCTGTGCAATAAGTTACGCGCGTGCCGGAAGAGCTGCGCCTACCGAACATGCAGCGAGCAGCATACGCATAGATTTACGCGGCGGCTTATGGTACACAATGTCCGTATGGACAGACGTATTATCCGTCCGATCGGCGTATAGGGAGGCCAAGGCATCAGCTGTAACACGGAAGCACGCGCCTCGTGGGTGCGGCGAGCACACGCGGGCCCGTAACTCTTTGGGCGCGGGTCAATATATTCATAAGCCTGACCTTTCGGCGCAGTGTGGAAAAAGGGCTGTCCGTCAGACTCGGAGTCAGGGACGCCCACGAGGTTTCTCGCGATGGGCGCTGATGGCTCTGCCGAGCGAGCGAGCGGGGATTCAGTGGTGCCTTCCATCTGATGGCCATGTATACAATGCGTGTACGGATGAGCGTGCCTATTTTGCCGTCGAAGCATGCGGTCAACGATGGAAGTGGGTTTGGGTGGGGCCTGTAATATGGATTTTAAAATTACTCGCGGTCGGTGCAGGCTTGTATAAGGGACGCGCCCAGAGGGGAGCCCATTGCGATGCGTCCGTTTGATTGTTCGGCATCGTTTTTTTTTTTTTTTTTTTTTTTTTTTTTTTTTTGTTTTTTTTTTTTTTACTCGGCGGTTTTTTTTTTTTTTTGGTTCGTGAAGCGGGGATGATCTGTAAGAAACAAGAAATACCGCTGGATGTGTTGGATTATTCGAAACCAAAAAGGTTTTCCAGTAATCGCCTTGAAAAATGCTCAATTTTTCCTAGATTCTTTCTACGACCTCTGTATGATTTCTGTACGGAAAAGCCCCATTGGACAAGATGAATGCGTTGATTTATTTTTATATTTATATTGGAAAAAAATGCTATTCTCACGTTATTGTCTGTAGAAGTAGTTAATATATATCCATTCGTCAACTTTTTGGATTTATGTTAAATCACAATCTTATTGGTGTTTGAAGGAAGGCAACAGAACGACACAAGTATTCGGGCAATTAAGTACGATTTATTTCGTTTAAGGGTAGAAACTTGTTGCAATCGATGTAATTAGGATAATACAAAAAATAGTCTGGAAAATCGAGACTACTGCAGAAATAAGAAAATCGTATTTATCAGCATCATTATGTATACGGGTTTGAGGAGCATCTTTTGTTCTAATCTACCCGGAACATGTGCCAAGGTATAGAAAACATAGACCCACCTAATCACGTAGTTTTGTCTGCACAAGGATCCGAGATGAAAGGCACATTTTACAAGACGACCGTGCTTTTTTCCCAACTCACGCAAGTGAGCCAGAAAAAAAAAGAAAAAGAAAAAATTCTCTTGCTTCGCTCATGCAAAATTCGTATCATATTACAATGCGAACGTTCGGATCGTTCGGCCGCGCGACTAGTTTACCCGCACGGACATAGCGTAGCGAAAAATAACAAAACCCACGGTCACAATGGTTCATTAAGCAATGTATTATCCAGTGAAATCCAGCATAATCCATGCTCGGATACTACTATACCCGACATATTATATGCTGGGTTCACCTAGGAAAAAGCTCGCGGATTCCTCAAATAGCTCATCCACGTGCATTTTACCCATATACACACAATCGTGCATACATTGTACGAATGCCCCGTACAACAACAGCGAAAATCGTTATATCATACGCGGTTGCGCAATGCATACAATACATATATATATGTATATAGGTACTTGAGAAGTTCAGTGCTTTGTATGTATTACATACATGTAACACCGGTGCATAACAGCATCGCGCGGCTTATAAATGTATGGATGTATGTATAGGTACGTGTGCTGCATTGCACCCGATGGAAATATATATTCTCGGGCTTAGCGTGTACGATATTCTATCACGCGCTATATGTATTGTAAGGTATGTGCAAAGAGAAAGAGCAGCAGCAGCAGCAGCAGCAGCAGCAGCAGAGGAGTGCTGGCCTTTTTGTTTGCTCAGGATAGCGCGGAAACCTTTCCAAGGCGCGAGAGTATATATATTATATAGGTATGTGGATTATACACCAAGCTCTGACCCCGCGAACGGGGGGCCCCGCATGAACCATCATGTACACGCGTGTGGCCGAAGCGCGGGTGTCGTGCAGAGTACTCGCGCCTTCGCCGCGATGGGCTCGAGCTTCGGTGAAACCACCACGCGCCGGGGATGACCGATCGTCGCGGTGTCCCCTTCTTCGCGGCTCGAAAAGCTTGTACTCGCGGTGTACATTTTCCGCGAGCCAACTCTCCACCCGCGCGCATATTTCGGCCGCTCCGCCTCGTTCGTCGCATCAGCGTTGCCGGTCCGCTGGCATACTTGCGCGTATATATTCACGCCTCTCTGTGCGTGCTGTGCGCATTGTAGGATCGAGGGGGCGCGGGAGCGATGTTAGCGCGGAGCTGGGCGTTGATCGGGGTACTCGTAAATACCCGCGACGGGGTGGCGGGGAAGGGCTTCCCTCGGGAATCAGCCGTGAGATACGAGCCGACACTTTTTTCCCCCGGGAACGTGATGTGTTTTCTCCATTCGCCGGAGCCACCATTTTTTATTGCACACCGTGCATGGTTCATGTGCACCTTGCGTATACATAGGTTCCAGTCGATCGAGCCTTTCAGAGTTACAACTGTTGCAGATCACGTATTGTGCACTGCTAATGTGTATGGTATATCGTATAACCTTAGCTCTGACTCGTTCGTACGATATATACGTTTCATACGGCCGGTTGGATGTTTATGCGCCGCAGGTGCGCTAGCTGGTGCACGATTCGAAAGTACAAAAGTACATAGGCTTGTACCTATATACAGGCGAGAACCAGACTTTTTATCCTTCGATTCTCCACGCTATTTATGCGCTATTATGCGAATGAAAGACGTGCCGGATCGCCACGTTGTATATTGTTGAATGCGGTGCACAGCGGGGATTGTGAGCGCTCGTGCGGCCGATCGGACTTGAATTTAATATTTTGTCATACAATAAACACTCGAAGAAAGTGATCGAATCTGCAATTTTATGGTGAAAACCATATCGGGCAACGATGTATAAGGTTAATTATATTATTACGGCTTTCGGGTAAGCATATTGCTCCTGATTTGCAATCTTGGCTGCAGAGATCGTTTCAGCCGGATATTGTTAATGCCCCGAAAACACATGTATATTTTCTCCTTCCATCCATCCCCGCGACTGCTTTCACCGACCAACGTCGAGGAGTCGAGCTGTGGATTCTCCCAGCGGATTAATAATTCTATGAATTTTCATTCTCCGATCGCCCATCTCGCAAACATGCACAGTAGACTCGCGGCATCGATGCACTATCGGCAGCAGCAGCAGCAGCGCAGCGTCGTAAAGTATATTACATATATAATTCGATAATTTGCGAACGATACCATCGCCACCGTTTGTTTATTCACGATAAAGTCGAACCGATGACGATGATAAATTTCTCACGCACGTTCAAATCCTTCGCCTCCTCCCCGAGGGAAAACCATCCCCGTTGTTTCTCGACCGCGCGAGCAAAACAAAGATCCTCCACCCGCGCATGCATATACGTATAATATAATATCCGCATCACTCCCCGAAGGGAATATTATACTCGCGAGCCGTGGGAGCAGCCGTCGCTACTGGCACGCGTATGTACATCATCGCCCCGGCGTCGACGCGCCTCTATATTTATCCCCCGCGTATCCACGGTAGAAGAAGAAGAAGAAGAAGCCGCCGAGAGGAGGAGCGATTTACGCGTCTGGAGCGCGAGGCATGTCAACCGCTCTCTCTCCCTCTCTCTCCCATTCCGACATTGCCGGCCCGTCGTCGTCGTCGTCGCACTTTCGGTGGGGCCTAGTCTGCATGATATACACCTACGATGCACTCCGGTCCGCGGGACACGCGCGCGGCAATTAACGGGGAACGCGGGCTCCGAGCTTTCGTCCCCTTTCGGCTCTTGGGCTACGGCCCGCAGCGGAGCTAGCTCCTCGGGAGGGCGCATGAGGTAAGTAGGCGTAGGCCCGATCGCGATGGTCTTTGCGGTACAACGTGTACAGGGAGCACGCGCCGTGCACGACGTACACTCGCCTCGGTTCGGATCGACTCGGCCGTGCTTCGATCCGTCGGGGGATCCGGGGGAGAATCTCGGGCACGCCGGTGTGGAAAGACAGCGGATCTTCCGTAGCTCTGCGCTACCCCGGAGCACGAACAATGGGCAGGATGCGGTTGGATTCGGAGACGGAAGAACGGGGGGACCCCGGCCTTTCCTCCCGACGCGTAATCGTCATCAGCCTCTCCCCGACGTCGGACGCGATTCAATCGGGTCCCTCCGGTCCGCCCCTGCGGTCCATTATGGTGTCACCGCCGACGTCGCTGCAGGGCAGGGCCGCTGCGCCGGTCGGAGGAGGAGCGCGGACGGGGCGGGGGCCGAGGCCTCGATGAAACACTTTGCGGCTCGGATGTTGCACAATCTCGGCTCTGATTGCAAAGGGGTTCGACGTGATGATAATATCACGTTCCCCCCGGCGAGTTTGCCGAAGAGAGGGAATTGTCGTGCAGCATGACTTGCGTCTCGTCCGGCGATTCGACCGAGGGGGTGGATTTTCTTCCGCGGTGCCTGAAAAAAACAGTCCGCAGGTACGCGGAATCGGCAAGCGTCAATCCGACCCTCTAATAGAGGATGATAGAGGGGAGCCGTCATCGGCGCGCGAAAAAAAGCTCCCTGTACCATGAGCACGCTCGATCCGAACGACGGATTCGTTCGGGCGTACCGCGAATGGCGCGAATTCGCAATAATACCTCGAGCCTTGTACACATGTGTAATACGTATACTCGCGCGTGTGATGCACGCCAACTCTGCAGCCGCGGGAGTCAAAAGTCGCATAGCCGAGGAGCGGGGGTATATGTATAATAGGCTGCGGGCAAAGAGAGACGCGCGCACGTATCTTGTATATAAATATGTGAGTGCGTCCGCATGCATGTACGTACGGAGCGCGACCTGCGCGACGACGCCGAGGCGCGCTATTTCCACGCGAGAGAGGAGGCGCGCGCTTATCGGGCGCGATCTCTGGGGAAACCGTCGGCGCTGCTGCTGCTGCTGCTGCTGCTGTTGCCGCGTTTTCAACTTTGTCTGGCTGTATGCGTATATAGTGCTCGTGTGCGGCTGTCGAAGTTTCAATACGTACAATCTGTTTTATTGGAGCGGGAGCTCCGGAAAAGTGGCGCTTGCGGTTCTTCTTCTTCTTCTTCTTCTTCATCATCCGTCGAGTCTCGAGTGAGTCGGGTGATGTAAAATTTATCGGCCGCTGGATCGATTACTCTGACGTGCGTTGGGGGTGCCGATCGGCTCTGGCGCCGCGTGGGAGAGGCGTAATAGTTCACGGCGGACGGATGGATCCCGAGCGGTTCTTCCTTGGATCGTGAATTCCATCGCGGGATTCCGGCAGCAACATGGTCAGGTACGTATCTTTGGATCTCTCATTTGTGATTTTCCGATCGAAACGGACCGAGAGGAAAAACAGACGCCAGTATGTATTACAACTCGCGCGCGATAACGCGACGGTATGCAAATACAGCGCACACTTGTCGGGCAGCCGATCGAAGCTGATGATTTTTTTTTTTTTCATCGCAGCTGTACACACGTCACGGCGTCCTATCTTATCTGAATTGGCTGTTGATCGTTTTATCGCGAGTGCAAACGTCGTTGCCGCGCCGCGCGCAGCAGCGACACCTCGTCTTCTAAGGTTCTTACGACGCGATTTTCCATTGTTTTTTTCGCGATCTTCTCAATACTGTTGCGAGTACAATTTCGCAAAAACCAAGATCCATAATTTTGTAGCTCGAAAATAAAAGATCGTATTTTATCGCACTCTAATCCGTACTCTGGTGAAAGATAGTACGCGTATATATCCGCGAAGACGATGAAAATTGATGATCTCCGGGAGTACAGGTAGAGAGACGAATATCGGGAACGGGGTGCGCCGACAGTGCGGCACCTCGGACTGCCAGACGGCACGTACAACACATCCACACCCACATGAGATCTCGGGAGGATCGATCGTCGCTTCTCCCCCTCGGCGAGAAAAATTCCGCATTACAACAGCGCTTGTACATTATGTGATGGTGATCGGTATTGTGCGGATATTTTCACGCAGTTGTTCACATCTAGTACCGATTTCTTCGTGGAAAAAAAGAAGGGGAAACGAACAGTTTGTACTTCGGGGTAATACTCTCTTGTTCCAAACGATAACCGTACGTTTGTACATTATAATAACCAACGCCGTACATAATTACACATTTCAGGAAGCAGCAGCGCCGAAATTGTCTTCCTCGCGCTCAATTAACTTTATAACGCCGACTAACTTGCTCGTATTATACCGTACACTCGCACACACACACACACACGCTCGTTCGCGCAAGCAGCAGCAGCAGTTCTTGGCAGTTCCATGGAAATAGTTACCCGGAATCGCCGTTTCGAAATAGGTATCTCCAAAAGATCCAGGTCAGAGGTCGTTTCCCACTCCCGATAATAAATATACCCACAGTGCGCGTACTTATATTTATCCATGCATTATGTGTACCCACAGACCGCGCGTAGAAATAGCCCTTTCCGAAATAACCGTACGCTCAAAGCTCGGAGCACATCCTGTGCGTGTTTTTCACCCGCGAAATATATTTCGTAACGGCGCTTATGAGGTGTACGAGTTGTATGTGTAGGTATGAGTACGAGAACCGCGTCGCGCAGCTTATCCCTGGATGGGTTCAAGAACCTCCGCAGCGGCATGCATATTGCAGCGAGAGAAAAATAAAAAAGCCAAAGGCCCGAGACAACGGCGACGCTGTACATTAGGTACCATATGCGATATTGGCGCAAAATCCCTTGGTATTGTATACGAATCCGTATACGCCATACCATACGCTATTGGCGTGGAATCCACGTGTGCGGCTAATGTTATATATTATACATTAGCTGCAGCACATCGGCAGCGCGACACGGAACGTAAAAACGGGGGTATGGTGCGTAGTACCATTATGTGCATCGTGATGGGAAGGAAGGATGGGCTCGGAGACAGGGGCTGGCGAGCGAACGACCCCTATATGTTGTATGTATAGCATCCGCGTGTGCGCGGGCACCACCATCCTGGTAGTGTATAAAACAGAGAGAGAGGGCGCTCGCGCACAACTCCCGCTCGCGCGTATAATATATATATATGGGTCATTCTACGAAAAACGGCATATTTCTGAGCCTGAAATGGACAAGGGCTCAAAAGAGGATTTTTATCGATCCAATATTTTTTTTGTGTTGTTTGTGACCGAAGTAAGTTATAATTTCTTGGGCCCAGCTACATCTGTTCATGAAAGAGTTTTTTCTTACCATGGGCCCAGAGTGCAGCAGAGCCTTTTTTGCCTTCTAACCTCAAAATAGCACCTTCGCCGCTTGATTTTAGGTTCTCAGGCAAAAAAATAGTATACGTGCCTCGCCTTCGGCTCGTGCCGTAAACCTCTCGGTTCGTAAATACAAGCCTTTGCGAACTCGTCCGTAATCTACTATTTCGCCCTCAGGCCGCACTTTGGGCCCTTGAAACCACTTTGCGCCCACGGGCAGAAAAATTTTTTCGGCCCTAGGGTGTAAAGTATTTTCTCGGGCCCAAAGTGTGCCCACGGGCGCAAAATTGCACTTTGCACCCTCGGCAAGAAAAATAATATACGAGACTCGGGCACAAAAGTAATTCTGCCCTAGTGGCGTAATGTACTATACCGTAATATATATATAATGGGTACCATTACGGGCTTTGGTGAAATCGTCTTAAAATCCAGATTACGGAGCTCTGAATAAAAATTCAACTTCACCCTTGCACTTATGGGGATGGCGACCTAGCAAGCTCAGTTCAGATGGCGCCAGGGAGGCAAGCCCCCGGTTTACATTGATGTATACCTATACACATCGATATTTTGAGGGCTCTGATTGGCTGGAGTTTTGCCTCCCTGGCGCCCTCTTATCGGTCAAAAGTCTTCAATCGCCATCCCCATATCATGTACTTATCATCTCTACTTGAATATGTCACTATCCAAATCGATGGATCAACTATGTATATACGTGAAGATACACTGCATTTTTGTATCGTTACGGGTTTTTAAAATTTCGTCATAAAACTGTAATTGCCACGCACCACATGATGATTAAACTTCACCCTTGCACTCATGTAATATACATTAACCATCTACATACGTGCAATTTACAATCTGAGTCGGTAATTCAACGATTCCCGCAAAATACTTCGTGTTAATATGCACCGTTACGGGCTCTGATAAAATCGTCTTAAAATCGAGAATACGGCGCTCTGAATGAGAATTACACTTCGCCCTTGCACTAATATAAAAATAACTCTTTTTACCTACTATCCTATGCTGCATTAGTCGAGTCGATCCGACAACCCTACGCGAATATATATTCGGACCGAGACGCAATCTGAAACAGCGCCATCACAGGAGATATTTGGAGTTACCGGACCGGCTGAAAAGCACGGAAACGTATGGGAATAATTTTT
>JAPYYV010021937.1:0-11686 GCA_030522625.1 Copidosoma aretas
GGGGCGGGGGGGGGGGGGGGGGGGGGGGGGGCATAAACTGCCTTTGTCGTCTCTCACGGGTTATCCAGTCGTAATAATGCGGATCGTTCGGCGGAAGCCGACGAGCGGTGGTGGAAAAGCACGGGCGGAGGAGGAGGAAAAAAAAAAAGAGACGGGGAGAATGTTGCTTTATTACAGGCTTGTACGGCTAAAGTTTCGATTTCGTTGGCGGAGGACGAGATTAAGTATCAGCGCCGCCGGCGCGTCGTACGAGGCATCGGAGGTTGAATAACTCGAAACACGGGTTACGTAATTGATAATTTTGCGTGAACGCTGCGGTGGGAAAAACCAATGTTGGGATAAAAATTCGCTGCCTATTTTTAAATCAGATAAAGAGAGCTTAAAAAAAAAGACAGTTAATTGACATAAGAATAGTAAGGATTAAAATTTTGCAATTTCCTCACACGTAATTCATTTCAATCAGACGATAGATTTTTATAATGTCAAAATCTTAGATATGGAGAATAATAATAATTACAGCACATAAACAAATCATATCGAATTGGGAACGATGCTGTCTACATTCTTTATTTATAATAGTAACATAAGATATGGCCATATTTCGATCACATATCAATCCTCTTCAGGCAAAAATATAAATATCTAAATTATCGAGAAACAAGTCTCTTACACTCGAATGATATGTATATATCAAAGCAATGTTCAAAGAAACGTGACCCAAACTAACTTAACAACATTTTTTGACAATGTTACTTCCATAGCAAAATCTATGTATATCTCAACTGACTGTGTGCTCATTGTACAAATAATAAAAATTGACTTATGTCAACGTGAAGCGCAGAAACGACTCTTTATACAAAATGTAAATAAGAATGAGTAACTGGGATGAAAAAATTAATAAATAAAAAACAAAAACTTCATAAGGCTGTTGAATAAAGTCTTCAAAATATCATGCAGAAAAATGACATCGGTTGGCATTACGTGCACGATTTATATCAAAAAACTAAAAAAGAAAAAGTTTACTGTCGCAACCTGCAACAAAGAGGCCACACAAACACACCACGTCAGAGCGTTTGAACGAGAAAGCAGGATAAAAAAAGAAGATCAGAATCCTTGTAACGAGCGCAGAAATCCTGCAGCCGCAATCGCAGGACGAAGCCGGAGAATGAAAAGCTCGGAAGAACAAAAAGTCGCGAGAGAGAAACACGGACGCAAGGCCACCCGCGACCCCCCCGCTTTTTGAATTTCCGGCCGCGGATTGCCTCCGAGCGAGCTTGCATCGACTCGCCGCGCCTTTTCCACCCCCCCCCCCCCCCCCCCCCCCCCCCCCCCCCCCCACCGCCCCCCCCCCGCCCGCCGGCGCCGCCCCGCCCCGCCACCCCGGGGCGCGAACCGTAAGCACGTACCCGCGTATCGCCGGGGGGGTGAATATAATTTCGCCCGATGCGATTACTCCGTCGCGACCATACTTTTTGCCCCGCTCTGTCGTACAACTTCCTCCCCCCCCCCTCCGCCCCGCGAATCGAAGGGTAAATCGAGTGCAGCAGAGGAAGTAATATCCCGTTGGGGAGAGAGCTCCTTTGGCGGGCATAATTGACCGTCGAGAACATCCAATCCAGCTGCGGCGCGGCGCTCCGACAAAAGCGCGCGCGAACGAACGAGAGAAAAAGCTCCGCTGCAGCGGTTTTAATCATCGCGTCTCGTCGGGGCTCTCCCTTTTGGCCGGGGTAAGCATTACTCGTGCTCTTTCGCCCCCTCCCGAAATTTGCATTCGTCCTCGGGACGCGGCTCCGCTTTCGGTCCGTGCATTCTTGTGCGCTTCGCGGAGCGTCGTCGGTGGGAAGAAGAAGAGCCGGGAAAAAGGGGGGTTTTCGTGACTCGCGAGCCTTGGGGGTTAGCATAACTCGCGTGCTTTGCCGGGCAGAGGATGCTCCGGGAGTGACGCGCGGTTGTTGCCAGCTGGACGTGGTTTTAATAAACTTCGAGGGGCGAGGATTGATGCTTTTGCCTTTGGCGCGCGTGTGAAGGATTTTTTTTTAGGTGTTTAGAAATCAACCAGTCATTTTTACTGCGCTCATAACTTTGTGCGGGAAATATTGTTTCGTACTGAAACTCAAGAAGTAGATCCCAAAATGATAATGTTCATGGGTTGTGTCGGTGTATGAAACTATACCATAAGAGGTGTTACTCGCTTAAAATTGTCCGTGTGGGTGTCTGTATGGATACTTGAACAGACGAATCTCATAATTTTGTATGTAGATTTTTGTGCAATCACGCTCGTGTTCTTGTTTCCCAATCAACTCGCTGCGATGAAAAATTTTTCTCTAACCATCTGCATTTTTACGTAATTCCATTTTTTTTTTTTTTTTCAATTTGTTGAAAAAAAATCATTGGTTATGTTCGTGTTTTGATAGTAAACAAATGAACCTTAAAGTTATTTTGTGAAAGGACGAAAAAGGGGTTGAAAATACGTCAATGCTACACATAGTTTATCAAATTTTTCGTTTGAGTCATTACAAGTGTTCGATGTAGTTGTTCCGTAATCACTTTCTCTCGAACTGTGAAAGGCATTAGATCACGAGACAAATGTTCCACCAACTAAGCTGTGACAGTTGACGAATGATAGCGTCAATTTAAAAGTTTATATGGCAACCAAGATGAACTTTTTTTTCTATTAATATTACCCGACTCATTATTTTGATATATTTCGTGAATTTTAGTGTTTGTTGTATCTTATGGAGCATAAAATTGCACAATTCTTACCTTATTAAAAAGCTAAAAACGGTGTTACCGGTTTTTCGTTACACAAAAATTCTTTTTTTCCAATAGTTCTTTAATCAGGAACAAAGTAATGAACTTTAGTGAAAATCTTATTCAATTTTGTTACAAAATTTGATTTCATTATTTTCTTAAAAAAATATTCTTGGAAAAAGATGTTATTTCGTTCAAGATAATTTGACTTCCATACAAAATATTGACTCACAAATTTGACAATAATTCTTCATAAACAGTTTAAATTCGACCGAGACATTCCGTAAATGTATTTTTCAATACAAATTTTTGAGGAAGTTCACAGTTTAACTAATTATAAATATTGAAGAACAAAAAGAATCAGCGCATACAGATAATTCCCTTTGAGCATAAGATGAAATACAGATCAATAAATTAGTCATGGAAAAATAAAATTTCAAAGTTCAAAAAAGTGATGAATGAGAGATCATTCGACCGAGCATGCGATTGTGCGCTCACGCGTCCTCGTCCTAAAGCTGAAAAAAATTATTGAAAACTCCGACTCAGCCGCACCCACTCCTTTCGTATCGATCAGTCCAAATTTTCAAAAACTCTCTCTCTCTCTCCCAGTCACCGCAATAACCTTCCATTTTCCCCAAACGTCACCAGCCACACACGTCGCGTGCGCCCGCCGCAAGCTGCGAGGAAAACAATTCCGAAGAAACGGTTTCATCAGAGATAGAGGCAGTTCGAGCCGTCCGGCGCGGCAGCTAGAAAAATATTATGATAGCAGCCGGAAGGGCCGAGTTGTGGGGTGGCGCTGGTGGTGGCGGTAAATGCCCTATTACACGACGGAAATAACGAGCGCCGGACGACCACGACGACGACGACACGGTTATTATAATTCCATTTCGGTAATTACATCTCGCTGCCGCGCGCTCCTCTACCCTCCCTCCCGTTCTTTTTCCTTTATCTCTTTTTGCTCCTTTCGACTGTAATTAAATTAGAGGCCGGCGCTCGGGGATAGGAAGTGTGTTTTCCTCCTGCTGCTGCTGCCGGTGTCCCAGTGCCGCCTCCCTTTCTCCTCCCTCTACTCCCATGTGGCGCACTGCTGAGAGCTCGATCGCTCGTGGTAATTTTTTTTTAAATTCCATAAGCTGATCCCCCCGGCGACTGTAAGCAGCTCGTCCGCTCGAAATTCCGGGCTTATCACATGGATCCTATTGTTCGTCATTACGCGTGAAACATCAAAAAGCGTATCGAGAAGCCCGGCTTGAAAAATTTCCACGGAATTAAGGACTGAAATCGTCCGACTACTCAGGGGGGGGGGGGGGGCGGCGGGGCCGGGGGGCGGGGCGGAAGTGAACGCCCCGGGCATAGAAGAATTCCCCTCGGCTGCTACCCTCCCCCCCCCCCCTCTTTATCTCCGTATTTCGCTTTTGCGCTTGACAGGGCGGGAAACAAAAATACGGGACGATTTAGCGCCAGCGAGAGTTTGGGTTTTCGTGGGCCGTTTTGAGAGCCGGTAGCGTGTGAGGTGCGCTTTGAATCGTGTTTTTTTAGTGATCGCTCAACTGCGGGTCGGAAATTCTGGTGCTGGCTTGGACATGGGAAGAACAACAGTGTCGGAAGAAATTGAATTGTGTCAAAGAGCCTTGTAATTATGTGAATCTGAGTAAATATTATGCCTGAAGATTATAAAAATGTTCTGTCTTCTTTGATGGACGAACTTTCTTTTTCTCGACAGGACTTGTTCATTTTTGTTATGATACGTTATTTTAAAATAAAAAATAAGGTTTTATAAGTAAATCAAATACTTTTCAATTTACCCTTGTTCTGCAAGAAACAACTTTATTTTCTACAACGTTTGTATAAATTAGCTGTTTTTATTAACTTTTTTGTAAAATCCTTCCAAAATGTTTTTTTTTTTTTTTTTTTTTTTTTTTTTTTTTTTTTTTTTTTTTTTTTAAATTATTTTCGAGTTATTTTTTTTTTTTTTTAAACATTAAAATTCGATAACTTTTTCTGGTAAAAATTATTTTCTGTTATTGACAAGGCCGAGAAACGTCATAATTGTAAATTTAATTGGAATCGCAGACGTCTCGACTTCGCTTTTCAACATCACGTAAAACTTAGTAAAACCAAGCTAATACTCTTATCAAGATTTTAAATTAATTTTTTAAATTGCTCCAACTTTGTATCATTTCAACTATTAATCTTGAAGAAGCACCATTCATTTTACAATTTTCATTCCCAACTTGAAGTATTTTTCAAAAAAAAACACAACTCGTCTCTCGAACGCTGAAAATCCTCTTAAAAAAAAACATCTCCCTCTATTATAAAGTTCCCGACAAGGCCAATGCAAATTTCCAAAACAATTTTCCTCCCTCGTAAAAGCTTTTCCTCCTTTAACAAAAAAACTTTGTGAAAATTTCACCCGTCAAAAAGTGCCCTTCCCTCCATTACTCAGCCGTATACCTCCAACTCGAAGCGAATGAGCTTTGCGAATCGCTCGCTCGCCCGAGTGTAAAAACCCCGACCGCGTGAGTTTCATAATACCGCGGGTCAGCCACGCGCGTGAATACCTTCGAATCGTCAACTCCACCCGCAATTCGCCGAGAAGCCCAGCCGATCATCTCGCAACGTGTTTTCCAAAGGTACTAACACCACTAGCTCCTGTTTCTCCCGACCCCCTTCGAGTACAGTTTACTAGACAGCCCGTCTACTCAATCCCGCTATCCGCGTACGGTGTCGCGCAAGCTTAAGCGGCTCGGATCGACGTTAGGGTAAAACTGTTAGGACGAAATTTACACGAGCGATTCGGACTGCGAATGCTCTTGTCCGCTCTCTCATCGAGCTAAGTGCACGGGTGTACGCTTGGAGGGACTTTTTTTCGCTACGGGCTTCAGGTGTTCTTTTAATAGCAGCTCTAGCGAAAATTGCGTTGATTCCAGCGAGTAGACAGATTTTTTGTACCTTTTTCTTTGCCTTGAAGGAGGATTTAAAATAAACGGAAAATTGAATGTTGTGTTGACGTCATGCGGGTAGATTGTCTTTATCTTACAATGAAAGTATGTTAGAGTCCCGAAAATGTATATCTGTAAGTATCGACGTTATGGGCGTGTATATGTGATCAGTTGGATCGTAGAAATCCGTCAATTTTATTTAACTTGCATCAGTGAATAAAGTTCAAATAAAGGTTCAGTTAAGTCATTTTAATGCATCCACTTGTCTGTGGCTCGCATTACCTTACTCGACTGTTTCTATTTAGTTACTCACATCTTACTTTCGTACACAAAGTTTGTGTAAATTTTACAAATAATAAGTATAAAATAGCAAACTGCACAAAATTTTTAACTATGCACTTATGTGTATATTATATGCTAAAATAACTGCATATGAAGACATTATTATCATATAACCTATTATTTTATTACATTATATACGTATACATTATTAAAAACTACTCTATTTTATTCACGAACCAAAAACTCCTTATTTCTTACTCTGTTGTTGATCGCTTACTGCACAGTCTAATACGTGTTTATTTAACAAATGACTAGATCACACTGTTAACAAAGTATCTGGTGAGCTGCGCAGCTCATTGCGCGGTATAGAGTGCGCAGCACACTGACTCATTCAGCTGGCTCTGCTATCTCTGCTGAGTAAGCTCACAGAATTACAGTCATACAGTGTGATCTAGTCATTCGTCGAGTGAACACGTATTATACGGAGCAGTAAGCAGTCAAAAACAGAGTAAGAACTAAGGAGATCACGTTTCGTGAGTAGACTTATCTTACACTTAAAACTTGAGTACAATAGTTTTTCAATACATGTACGTATATAATAATATAGTAAGTAGTACAAGTAACACAATAATAATGTATACATGGTAAAGTCAATAAATTGACTACATAATATGTGAATGCGTCAAAAACGGGATATTTTGGTGTGCGAAATAGGATTTTAAAAATTTAGTTTTTAGAATATTTCTATTATTTTTTCTGTGTTATGTGAGATCCAAACTAGCCAAAAACTTTGGACCGGGCTCTATTGTCATTTTTAGAAAACACATGTTAATTTACATGGAATTTTTAAAAAACTTCAAAAAAGAATTATTTTTTTGGCTATTCTAAAGCCCCAAATAGGAATTTTTCAACGAAATTTAGATTGGTTGATATGTATACCAAATTCCATCGTACACTATAGTCACCAAATCAATAATTTAAAATATTTCCGAGATTAGGGGCATTAGGGTAATGACCGCTTATTTTAGCCAGCAGAACTCTCAATGTTCACGGTGGCACTACGAGAAGCAAAATTCATACTTCTAGTTAAAAAAAATTGACCGATATTCTTGTTCTCTACTATACAAAATGATCAAATCCAAACGTCAAAGAATGGACCTCTTGGCCCAACTAAATCATTTGTCCCGTGCAGTTTAAAAGTGTCAAAACCGGTCGAAACTAGCCGTCACAATTGGAACGCCTTGTATACTTTAAAAAAAATTTTTTATCGTCCTAAAAGACTAAAAAGGGTGCTAGTAGGTTAGATTATTGGAAAATACAGCTTAAAAAAATAAAAAACTTAACACATGGGCAGTATAAGCTGTTAAAAATGAAATTTTTAAATGCTTCTTATTACGGCAATGACATTTTGGCCTGTTTTTTCCAACCTACGTCCGCAGCAAATATTTTTTCGACTCGATTTCAAAAGGTCTATCGGGAGAAAATTATTTTACACTGTTTGAAAAAGGTTTGGCTCAAAATAATAATATGCGTTGTTTATAAGCGTAGGCTTCATGAAACATCGAAGTTTTTGTCAAATGACCCACGTACGTTATTAGAAACTACTCTGTTAAAGTTTCGAGTGTTGGAAATGATATTACATTGGTTGTCAATTATTCGTCAATGTTTATTAATTTATAGCGCAGTCAGGTGAAAACGTACAGAAAACGTAAAAAAGCACAAAGAACGAATAATTTAGTATTGTATATGGGATTGATAAAAGCGAGGGCCATCAATGGCATATGTTTTAAACGATTAAATAACGCAGTAACTCTATCTTTCATCGATAAAGTGTAAATAATATTATCTACTTTTTAGTTTATCAATGAAAAACATTCCCTTAAAATTTGGATGCACATTTTTTCAACCTGTTTCCGGTCAATAATCATGCTCTTATCTCGAAAAGCCCATTGACTGCAAAATTAAGTAGAAACAGTCGAGTAGGGTAAGACGAGCCATCAACGGGCTGAAAATAACGAAACCGATTCCAAACTCGTTAAAATTAAATTTCATTTCTGCCATTGCACCCTCCCACATCGTTATCCCCCAAAACACCATTTCTTACGTAATAAAATTAATCTTTTCTTTAGATTCTCGCTACCACACTTCGTAGCCCCGCAGAACTATTTGAAATCCCTATACCTGCAAAATCCAATCAGATCCAACTTTTCAACCGCAACTCTATACCCTTTCGAACAACCGCGCGTCCGACTTCGCAACACAAACACCCGAGAAAACCACTCTCAACCTCCCACCCACAAAACACTCGCTCGAAAAACAACGCAACAACAGCAACAACAAAAAACGCCCCGATTCTCAATTGCAAATGTGCCCCCAATGCAGCCCGAGCCGCTCTCTCCACCCCCTCCTCGCACTGCACCAGCCGACGACGACGACTCACGCACGAAGTCAAGTTTGTACGCCTCGAATCTCGAGAACTGCTCTGCATATCAAAGCGCCCGCGGGCTCGCCGCCGCCGCCGCCATTGTGTGTGTACGCAAACTCAAGCCCCGGCGTTATTATAAGTTCTTCGACTGTTTACGGCGCGTGGCGTGCGCGACTGTTGGCTGAATGCGCCTGTGTGTTTATACGCGTGCCCGAGTGCCGACAGCGGCGCACGAAGCCGAGTCATGTGCAAGGGTGTGCGCGTATGCGGGGAGGGGTGGGCGGTTGGGGGTAAAAAAAAGGGTCACACGTCGCAATTAGCTTCGCTTAAGGTCGCTTTATCGGCATAATGGTTTAATCGACTCGATGTTGGTGTTGTCCGCGCGATGGGGGGGGGGGGGGGGTTGTTTGTTGGGTCTTGTGGGGCTGCAACCTCGTTTCGAGTCTTGTTACGTACCTGCAGGTGCGTGCGACGAAAAAATAATGCATATTGTGCACGCGAGCGTGTGGGATGCGTTTGTGCGATACTTCGCGTTTGCACAAAGACGAAAGCGTAACATTGTCGTACGAATGGTTGACGCGAATCGGAGGACGAGTGTGGGAAAACTGAAGGGGTTTATTTTACATTTTTATTGAAAAATCTGATTTCGTTCAATTGTTTTCGAAAAATCGTTTCGCAGTCTTGTTTTTGTTGTTTGATACTGACAATTACCGTGTTACTTTATTGTACGGATGATTTGAGAACTGCTGGCTTACGTTGGATGAATCAAAAATGATCTATAGTTGCAGTTGCTTGTTATTCGAAGCGCTAGTAATATAATCAAACACACCTCCGGTGATTATGTTGTGACAAAATGGTGCTTTCGCAAAAAGCACTTGTGAATACTTTTAAACAAAAATTGAACAATTAATTCGCTCAAAACTGATTGGGAGTGTTCTAGTTGTGAAAAACGACATTTTAAAATGGTCGCGTATTTAATTTAAAAAATACTGCCGTGATAAACATCAGCAGTTTCGCAATAGATTTTTCTGAAATAATAAACCGGTTAAAACTAAAAGTCACCTCAGTAGTTGTAGAACGAAGAAATAAAAGCACTTACGAAAAAAAGGTAAATAAAAACAAAAGAAACTTAAGAACCTCCACAGGAGTATAAAATAAACCATACTCGCAGGTGTTAAAAAACAACTTAAAAAACGAATATTGAATGATATTTATAATTGAACAAACAACAATCAAACTGGTAATAAGATGGTACTAATCAATTCAAACAGATATTTTCATGTAATACCGATTCTCAGATTTCTTTATAAGCATTCGAACCAAAAAAAAAGAAACTCTTTTATATGTGAAACGTAATCATCAAAGAAATTTCGATCCCGCCAGAAACACGATTGTATCATTGAAATTCGGAACTCAGAGGGTAAAAACAAACACATTGATCAAAAATTGTTTTCTCTGATTCATCTCCACACCAGAGGTTCAAAAAAATGAAACAAAAGTACACCTACTCTCCAGATTACAAAACCGAAAACTCGCTCCGACCTCCCGCCCATCCGTACCATCACACGCATAATTCCTAACGAACGCTCGCAGTGCGCGCGGTTTCAGCAATCACCCCGTCGCGCAGGGATTAAAACGACGCTCGCGCCGCCCGCCAGTGCAACCGACAACAAACAAACACTCGCAGAGTACCCGCGGAGTCTCGGTCGAGAGCGCAAGGCTTGCATTATTAACCGTCTTACGGGGCGGAGTCTCGCGCAAAAGCACCCCGAGCTTATTCCGCGCCGGACACGCGCGCGTCACAAAGCATCGCCGAACAAAGGCCGAACGAGCGGGCGCCGGCCTGCCTGCAAACAGATTTACCAATTTTCCGGCGCGGTGAATCCGGGGGGGGGGGGGGCTTTGTAAATTTGCGATCATGGGCGCGAGCGCGGGGGTTGATGATTTGGGGGACAAAAGGAATGGGATATCCGACGCGTCGGAACGAAGGATCGTGAAAAGGGCGCGCGCTTGAGAGTTAATGGTTGATTTATCGTTTTTGTTTTTTGCAGCATGATTTTTCAATGTTTATGAGATCGCTGACTGCAGGATTTTCGCGTCAATGCTACTTTGGTCTCGAGATTTTTCAACGCGTTGAAATGTTGGGGAAAAAAAACCTATAATTATGTCATCGACCAAAATATTTATTTTCAATTGTACTGGTAAGTCAGCAAAAAAACTAGTGTTTGACTTTTTTAACACAAAATTTGGACATTTTACAGTCGTACTAAAAAAGAAAGTACGTTATTTATGAAATATGTAAAAATTACCGTAATTTTATCAATTTAATTACAAATTACTGAAATTTCAAATTTTTTCATTTACATACGACGGAAGGAAAAGCTAGATATGCGCAATTTGTATAATGTACGCATAATTGTACAATGATTGCCACATGTGCTACTCATGAGAATGCCTGAGCCTACGAAGCAACAAAAAAAAAAGTACGCGTACTTCCATACAATTTATAAATTGTGCATGCCTTGCTTCTTTCGTGCTCACGCATAAAATTTTTTATTCTTTATAATTATTTGTTTATAAACTGTTTATTACTTTCAATTACAAGTTTTTTCTATTTTTACATTTTCGTCATACTTCAGTTGAATAGTTATGTTTCAGTCGACATATCGAATCCAGAATGACGTTTAATAATTCATTGTACTCTATTTGCCATACCCATGTTGAAGAAGTTGTAAGGAAAAAGATAGTCCACCACTTTATGGTGGCCATCGTACTGGTTCTTCCATCATATATTGTCAACTTTTTTTTGTTATTATCTGTACATGATTAGATAACCGTAGAAGTGTAAAGGATGCAAGGTTCAAAGAACAAACATTCTGAAAAAAATATATCAGTACATCACATTGTGAGTTAACAAAAAGCAGGTAAAATTCATCATCTCTGCTCCATTTGATCATATTACCTAAACAAATTCCATGAAGTCTTGCAATCCAACACTGTTTTTATCACCATTTTATGATCCAATTACTCGAACAAAGTCTTGGTTTCAAAAACCGCTTGGTTTTCAATAAGCAATGGCACTTTGTCCGCTGCAGGCCGCGTCAAACTTTCAAAGAACGAAAAATTTCGCGGCCAAAGCCCCTTGCCAAAGAAAACACGAGAGGAGGAAGTAATCGAAGAAAACTCGAGCGTCCGCCCGAAGATCGAACTACGGGGCGAAACCGATTAAACTTCCCCGGGCGCCCCTTTTTCTCCTCTCTCGCTTTCTCCATGCATAATACGC
>JAPYYV010021939.1:0-16494 GCA_030522625.1 Copidosoma aretas
AAAAAAAAAAAAAAAAAAAAAAAAAAAAAAAAAAAAAAAAAAAAAAAAAAAAAAAAAAAAAAAAAAAAAAAAAAAAAAAAAAAAAAAAAAAAACAACGAACGTCGGGCTTTCAAGTTTTCATCGGGCGCTCGACTGCCACAGAAAACCCAACCCCGAATGAAAAGATCCACCCCCTGGCGTCCCCGTTCTTCTCCTCCGCCGCGACGAGCCCTTTCCTCGCGGGCGATGGACCTGGTCGCGCGCGCGCGCAAACCCAACGCGAGAAATTCGATCGGCGCGCTCGGGAGCGTCTCTCTCGCGCGCGGCCCGTACACTGCAGAGAGGGACTCTCGCGGTGCGTGCAGCGCGGAAGCGAGCGGGTATTATAATGTGCGCGCGAGGCTCGGGTCGTTAAATTATAAACCCTGCCCGATTGGCCCGCAGCCCGGCCCGGAACGCGCCACGCGCTTATCTCGCTCGCTCCTCGTGTGTACGCGCCTCGACGGCCGCGTCGGGCGTTTTTTCTCCGCCGCTCCTTGTGCGTTCTCGGGTCTTGTTTTAGCTGCGCGGGATTTTGTTGCGGCTCGCCTGCCGGGGGACGAAGAAGGGGAATATCGCGTCGGGCGGTTCTCCTGTTATGTGCGGTGCGTACGGCCAGGACGATGGGGGGAAGGATCAAACTTTCAGCGGTGGAGCTTTACCGTTTCTCTTGGGTTTTTTTTTTTTTTTTTCTATTTATTCGGTTTCTCGCTCTGTATACCCGCGGATGGCTGTAAGTGATTCGAGCTTGTTACGGGGCAATTTAATTCGAGCTTGTAATCGTACGGCAAGGATCTTACTTGGGAGTAATGAATATCAAACGGCGCAAAAGAGACACGTTTGTGTTCACGAATCGCTGCGTATGGTCGAATTTTTTTTTCTTCAACCAAGATTCGTTCGTACGGAGAGTTCCTTTAATGATATCGGACAAATTTCTGTTTCTGTCGATCGCAGCGATCGTCTGGAGTGTATTTAAACATATTAAAGAGTTTGAAATACGTGGGAAGGGCTTAAAGGTCGTAGTAATAGCAATAAAAAAATCTTACACGTGGCATCACCACCTGAGTATTTTACTTACCCGCTATGGCTAGAGTTGTACAAAAAAAAAGTTAAAAAACAGTTTCATTCTTTCGTTCACTTTAAACTTGTTCTTAAATGCTTTTGTTGTATCCTGCCATAAATAATTCTTAAAACTCGGCCAAATTACCATAATCAACGTACAGTTGAGAATAGGGTACCGGGAATCGTACATTCAAGTCGAGTCAATAATTCGAATAATAAAACAGATGAATCATGAATGATGTAAGATACCTTGGGGTTTACAGAAACTAATGGATTGAAATGAATTTCAATATTATTGAGCTTACAGAAAGGTCAAGAAAATCTGTGTAGCAAAGTTACTATTGATTGTATAAAACACGTGATACTCACTTTCTTTTCTTGATACTCAATTACAAGATGAAAATAAAAACGGAGCACGTGTTATTTTAGCCAGTAGATACTGCTAAAGTTTTAAGTATTGTCGAGTTTTAAGAAAATTAAATCATACAACGCGAAACTATATGTTAATGTACCTATTATTTCGAAAAAAAAAAAAAAAAAAAATCCATCCTGCAACGTGCAGAGTGATTATATCATTCGCCCAATCTCCTCCGAGCCACAAACGCACTGTCAACCGGGAGATGAAAAAAAGTTACATTTTTCCGTAAACAAAAAACCCGCCGATAACTCGTCGTGGGGTTGGCATCAACCTCGCCATGGTATACATGTACGCGTGCTCCCCATCGACAGCCACGATTCCCCGCTGCAACAACTCAACTCTCCCCGTCGGCCGTCGAACTTTTCATACCGGGATAATACGCTGCCGTATCCTCTCCACCCCGTCCACAACTCACCGATGCGCCCGCGCTCAGCCGCACGTGTATATAATTGACGTCGGCCCGACGTGGCTCGCGGCCGAGGAAAAAATACGGCGATCCGAGAGCACGGGGCTGCACGTGATGCGTGGGAGGCTCTGGTCGGCAAGACAAGTGGGATGGATTTTCGAGCGAGCGGGTACCCGCGGTCGGTATTGAATCGCAGGGACGAGAGGAAATGGGGGTCGGGCTCGGGGATATCGTGCAGCGCGCGTTTCAATTTCGCCGTGTGTATTATTATTATTATACGTCCGCGGGTGCAACGACGGGCGTCCCCTCTCGGATCTTCGTGCGCGAATGATGACTTGTTCGAGTATGTATTTCATGTACAGCCGCTCCGAGTGCTTCGCGAGCTTGTGGGCGCTCGGATCGTTGGTTTTGAGGACCTTTTGTTGGTTTTTTCTTTTTCCCGCGATTTTGCCAACTATTGTGAAAATCGTGCGGGGCCGACTGGAAACGGGAGCGCAACGTTCAGCGAGAAAAAAAATTTACTTTTTTACGTGTGATGAAACAAATTGGTACTTTTGAAAATATCGCTGAAGCGAATTTGTCAGGCTTTGCTGCCTATTTCCATCTCTAATACTCTATATAGTACACAAACTCATATTTCATCGCAATGTAAACTTGAATGTTGCATTATTGCACTCGAATTGTTTGGAAAAAGGGTGTTATGTTGACAATACGGTTTTTCGCAAATTTTGTAGAAAAAATAAAGTCGAGAGTCGAAACATTTTTGTCCTATTCCAAAAACTTATTGCACTAAAAAATTTTGAACATTTTTGTACAGGGTTTTATTGTGATATATGAAAAATTTTAACCTTAAACTTTACATGACAACAGGTGATAATACACCCACTCTCAAATCACAGTTCATTTATTAACGCGTTGGACTTCCACAAATGTTGATGAGAAACTGTATAAGTACATAATCCTCTTGATATGAGTGTAATTCTGCATTTTATTGTGAATTTGATCAATCGCTGCACTACGATTCCTACAAAACGTATATTATCAACAGCGTTTTGTAAGTATAACAGAAAAACTTCAAACTACCATAAACGTTCCCACACGACGTACTTGATCCTCGAATGAATCCCCATCATCATCATCATCATCATCATCATCATCATCATCATCATCATCATCATCATCATCATCATCATCATCATACAGCTGTTATTCCAGTTGTTTCTGCGCTCGCGCTAATCACTTTGACTCACGCACATACATGCGATTCTTTCGCTTCCAACCCTCCAGCAGGTGCACGTCACTCCTCCGCCCGCAGACACGAAGGAGGGCCCTGTCGCGCCGGTCCGAGAAGACATCACCTGTTCGTCATCTCTGCTCCTCGCCCCGGACTCCCGATAGCCGCGAGTAGGAGGAAATCGCGTGCTCTGTAATCTCGCCGTTGGCGCCGCCGCCATCGTTTTGCCACGATTAAAACGCCAATCAACATTAAAGCCCAAAGCTCTCATAACGGCCGCTCGTGCGCATCGCGGCTAAATTCGTTCCGCGTCGAACGCGCGAGCGTCTCCTCGGAATCGAAGATCAAGGAGACCGATCGGCCGGTTCGAATCACTCGCTCGGCGGGTCGTACACGAGTTCACGAGGGCATCCCCTCCCCGAGAGAACCGGAAGCGCGGGGGAGAGACACGAGGAGCCCGGCCGGAAAAGAATCGAGAAACACAAGCCTCTCGCGGTCGGATAATCTCGTTTGCCTCGCCGGGGCGAAAAGTCAAAACGGAAAAAATCTGCCCCGGGGGCAGGAAACGGAGGCTCGGCTAATTACCGCGAGCGGCTTATGATCGGATCGGTAATTAGTCGTCGGGGGGGGGGGCGGGCCCGCCGCGGGGGGGGGGGGTGGGGGGGGGGGGGGGGGGGGGGGGGGGGGGGGGGGGGGGGGGTGGTCGATAAATCTTCGGCTAACTAATTACCCCCGCGTGCCCCGTCGCGAACGACCCCCGCGTGTGTAAGCGCACGCGCGGAAGGGCGAGCGCCGAGCAAAAGCGGCGGAGGAGGAAGAAGAGCTAATTATCATCTCCCTCGTATACGTGTATGCGCGATAAATTTGATATCCACCGGCGGCCGCGACGTCTCTGTGCCGGATCGGATATTGCTATAGCGGACTCTCGTCGAATATTTTAACGCTCGTACAACAGAGGCAGAATGTGATTTTCGTTGGGTATCCGGGGATGAATTTGCGTTTTTCCAATTTTTTTCAGCGCATCTGAAATTTCTAACAATGAAAAATTCGTCCTACTCCTCGTAACAGGTACACCTATCCACCTTTGTGCCGACGAAGTCGATCCTAAATTAAGATGAATAAGAATTCGTATACTTCAAAAAGATTAACAATACATACGAGTATGGAGCACCAATACCTGTTTTCGCTTAAAATTCGTAAAAGTAATGTACCAGATCACACGTAGGCTTCGGGCTACCAGCTCCATTTGTCCGACGACAGGTATGACTTGCGAGTCAAGAACGCGCTCGAGTAATCCCAGCTGAATTCCAAATCCCCCACATTGACCGCCCGACTAGAAAAAAAACGGAGCCCCAATGCAGCGTCCGCTCTATTACCCGGAGCAAGACCATTGTTCCCCGAACGGCCGGATGCTGCTCGCGCGAAACAAAATCGGGCGAAGAAAGGATCGGGCCGATGTTTAACCGAGAGCGATTCGCAAATCGGCGGAAGCGCGCGCCCTTTTCGGCAGCCGAGTGCACCTGCGCTTCGTACCACGCGGCGCAGAGAGTCGGACAAAAGGGAGCCTGCGCGCTGCAAAAACACACACTCGCGAGCAGCTTGCAACGAAAGACCGAGGGGCGGAGGAGGGGGGGACGAAACCACGCGAGAGCGAAATCGCGTTTCCCCGAAGGAGCCTCGATCACCGTCATCACCACCGCGTCGCCGACACGCGATTTCTCAGGACGACGACGACCCTTTTTCCTCCCTCCCTCCCTCCCGCACGTACGTCCTTGTATATCCCTACAGAGGACTGGAGAGCACCTGGCATTATCATCACTGTTATTACAACACTCGGGCTCTAAATTCTAACCCTCTCGTCGCGCATTCCCGTGTCGTTCGGCCGGGCTAATGAAGACGCGCCCGAGGAAGCGCGGGGGACAGCCTGAAGAGCGGCCTTTCACCGGTGGAGCTACTGGTTTTCTTTTATCCTCGCGACGGCCTTACCAAGACCATCACCGCGGTCGGCCGAGGGGGGGGAGGCTAGGCGCTGAAAAGGTAGGGGGCAAATTGCAGATGCGAATAAGACGATTCGTCAGCGTGGTTGGTCGCGAATCGCGCTCGGCCGACTTGTGTCGCGTTATTATTGCCGATCAGAGAAAATTACACGAGCACCTCGGCTGCTGCACTGGGGTGGGTGATTATTATTATTGTGGTCACGGGTCCGTTGGAATCGTGGTCACTGCGAATCAAGCATACGAATGGTGAATCGAAAAAAAACCTTTTTAAATCTTCAATGGATATTTTTTGATTAGCACACATGACAGTTTGTAGCTGTTTTTTTTTTCAAACAATTGCAAGGATTGCAATAATGATCGCACGAATCATCGGACTCCCATGCATGTGAAACAATTAAAATTTCAATCGTTGTATAAACAGTTTATGTCGCAACTAAAGAAGATTTTTTGACTTATTTTCTATTATCAAAACTAGTTTGTTTTTTTCTCACGATTTGCAGCGATACACGGTTAAATTCAAAAGTCCGTGTGCTTTCCGACCGAAAACAATTGTAAGCGCGCGTTTTTCGTCCTGGGCATCGACATATAAACGCGCAAATATACGAACGCGCACCGCGTTTTTGCCGAACTGCGCAGAGAGTCGCACGATTTTCGCGATTTCCAGACGACAGGGAGCACAGCCCCCCCCCCCCGATTTATTTCCATCAAATCGATCCATCAAACATTTTTTCCGTGACCCACCCCCCCGAGCGCGTCCAGAGACAATGACGGAGCTCGGGTGGGGGGGGTGTACAAGAGAAGCGGCGGACGGATGCGCGCGGATGAAAGGTACCGCCCGCGACGTCGCCCTCGTAAAGTACTTCTGGATGGGCGCTTCCTCATGTATATATGCATGCACGTGCGGATTCGAAGCTCGCGCGTAGGTTGCGCCTCGCGCTCGCCGCACGCACCGGTGCTCGGGTGGTTATTGTACAACGCGCCGGAGCTCCGGCGAGCGACGCAAAAGGTAGCGGAGGTATCGCTCGCTGGGCGAAAAGCGCGGAGGGCTTTCGAGAAACGAGACGGACGAATGGGCGGAATATGATAATCCGGAGGCTGGATGTCCGTTGAAATGCGGGACGGAGGGACGTGGGAAAAGGACGCGGCCGTCGCGGATTCTGCCCCGGTGTTTTCTGGACGTGTACCCATTGTCATGCGCCGGTGTTCAGGGTGTGCGTGCTTTCGAGGCGTAGGATGAAGGTCTTGTGGATCGCGAGGGGTTTGCGTTGTGCGCGTCGACGGGGAGCAAATCGCATATATATGTATTCAGTCGCCGATTATAAATCGTTGGGGAGCGCGAGCGCGCCGCGGATGGGTGGTTTTTCGCTCGTTCTTTTGCAGTGGGATGCGTTTTGTCGTGATTTTATTTTTGAAGTGCCTTTTTTTTATTACTGTTGGTTGTTTGGTTCTGGGATTTTGTATCCTACAAAATCAGTGACAAATTTAAGTGGACTGCAGTTGAACGGTGTCGAAGCTGTATAACGAATGGGTGTATTGGACCTAAGGGTAAAACGAATGACTCAATTTTAGTTTAAAAAATCAAAAAAAAAGCATTGCTCCTTCAACTTTGACAATAAACCAGCAGAGTGATATATTCGAACATTTTTTATAATTTAAAAATGATTTCATTGGATACCTTATGAAAAATTAATATTCACCTAGTAAGGGTTTTTTTTAGTTTTACAATGATTCAGTGCTATTCAACTATACCATTGTGTTGCATCTCATAGTTCATGTGCATCAATAAAAGAATTCAATGGTTTCAATGATTTCGATTGATTTCGCTAAGGGAGTCCATATTATTTTATGGGCTGAATAGCCTCTGGCCCTTCTGAGTCTATTGATCGATTCAAGTAAAAAACTATTGTAATAATTCTGTTTACAAATTATATTTTACACGAATTTCGTGTTAACAGTACACTGTGTTATTTAGTCATTGTATACTCATATCTTATACACAAACTTCGTGTATTAAGTACAACTATTTTGTGTAAAATAGCAAATTAAACAAAATTTTCAACTGTGCACTGCAATATCCAATAAATTGTATCAGCAATCATTGCCAGAGGAAATTCCAGTAAATTACAAGTTACTCATAAATACATTAAAATACAAAAATACGAAATACAATGGAGAGAATAAAGGATCCGCCGAGTACGAGTTTGGTCTGCTGGGAAGTGAAGAAAAAGAGGTGACAGAAGGCAGGGTAAAGGAAAAAAAGAAAGAAAGGAGGGGAGAAAAATATTTAGGGGGCATGGGCAAAAGGGGAAGAGGAGGACGACAATGCCGATTACGGACGATGGATATATGTGAATAGAAATCCCCGTTCTACAGCCGTTAAGTCGTGCACACGCTTCCGCGTATCTAGATTCCGCTCCCTTCTCGCGCTGCTTGCTTCTGTATGGTCTTTCGAGCTTCTCCTCCTTCTTTTCTTCTCGGAGACGTACAAGGACGTATATACGCCGCGCGAACGTCTTTGCACTCGGTTCTCTTACTCAATTGCCGCTGGATTCCGAGTTTGCTTTCCTCCTTCAGTTCTACCGCAATACTTGTGCGCTGCGTCGAAGCTTGGGTGGAAAAAAAGGTCGAATCCCGCGAAAAATTGTGGAGTTTGAGAGAAAAAAAAAAGGTATACTTTCGATCGCCTGTTTCCTTTTCCTTGAGATAAATGATAAATGTTTTCATTTCTACAATCATATGATAGAAGAATGTCGAGCAAATATTAGAACAGCTGAATCTTTATAAGCCAGGGGGCAACTCATTTATTTCTACAATAGCGTCAGAACTATCACACTTGTATTACATCACAAATTTACAACAATCATGTCTCGAAAAGTTTCTTCCGGGACGACGTCGTGTGTCAAAAATTCTTTTTCAAAATCGTTGCATCTTGAAAATGACAGAAAAAGAATGCATCTTAAAGTTTTGTTGGCAAAACGTCTTATACAATTATTTGTGAGATACGACGTTTTTGAAAAAGTTCTCGAAATACGAAGTTGTTGAAAAATTTGAAAGATACGATGCATTTGAAAAAATGTATATAGATGCGGTAAACAAAAATTTAGAGGTACGACTTTATTCTACTCAACGAACGACATAATTTATGCTGACTAGTCCTATCTCAACAATCACTCTACGTTTGGAATAACCTCAAGAACATTTTTGTACGATAAACATTGATTTTACGAATTTGTTATTAAAATAAATCCAACGATTTGCATCCCAGGTCAATAGGTTGTTCAAGTGAACGGAATGTTTTTTTTTTTTTTTTTTTAATACATTCGAACAATCACGGAATGAAATCCCCCCTCTGTAGAATTGATTCAAACACGAACGTGACATTCAACGGTCTGTTGTCCCATGGTAACTACGATCTTAAATTTGCCCATTCAATAAATCGTACCCACAAGTCCGACCATACGACCCACGTTTTCGGATAGCAGAAAAACAAAATATAATCCAACACCCGGGCTGTTGATACTGGTCTCACCAACAACCGCGATCCACCATACGAAACCCAGACCACACAATTTGTCATTTTTTTCGCGAATCATCACCGAACCGGCTCCCCTCGAACCCAACGAACGGCCACGCGAGAGCCCCGGCAGTGGTTTCCCGACTCGTTGTATACATACTTTCTATTTCCGGCAACGAGACCTACTGAGCCATTTCGTTATGCGACTCGGCCCTCAACGATAGCCCCCTTGGGAAAAAAACAACCCCACCCCTCCTCGGTCCGCAAACAACTCGAGATACACCTCGGCCCGGCCGATCTCGCGGTGATTTCAGCTCTTTGGATTTCAATTGCAGATTCGCAGATGGAGCAGGGCTACAGGTCGGAGGTCCAGGAGCGGGCCCTCGTCGTCTCGCTGCAGATGTTCAGCCTGATACTCGAGCGCGGCGTCAGTCTGCTCAAGTCCCAGCTCGAGGTCAACGAGCGGCCCAGGCTCGTCGTCGTCGAGGATATGCAAATACTCCTGCCCGCTATCAAGGTACGCGTGTGCATACTATATACTGCGGTTCCTTATACTCGTGCGCACGCGATTATTATTTTATATTTATAGGTAAAGACGGGTTGTACAGGATTTCGCGCGGACGATAACTTTGTACAATTTATTGGCCCGTAAGATTTTGCGGGACTCGCGTTATTTTGTGTTCTCGTGCAATACGTACATGCGTCTCTCTTGATTTGTTACTATTAGTTTGCCTCGTATGGATCTTTCTATCGAACCAGTAAGCACTACTAACGATAAGCTTACTTTTTGATTTTTTTTTACTACTTTTTTCTAATCTACTTTTGAGATGCATAATCCCAAAGATCGTCATGATTAGTTAAACGCTGATTTTCATTGGAACGCTTATTTGAATGGTTATTTTTACTTTGCATTAATAGTAGCGATAAGCATATTATGTGCATATATTTTGACGATTGCAGTGCTTCACAGATTTCGCAGTATTGTTGTTTGCAAGTAACATCGAATTTACCGATCGTTCACAATTTCAAACGATAAAACAATAGCTCACCACCCCTGTACAGCACATATTTTGAATATTTCATTATAAATGTTTATTAAAAGTTATAACAAGTGTCAATTAACCTGACAATATGATAGCTGGTACTAAATATTATGCGATTTTTTTTTATAAAATTTTGTTGTTACATTTTTCAGATACCGAAGCTTGAAACGAAATTAAATAAATTACCTTAATCTTTTTAAATTTACATCCGATTTTTTGAGCTCATTCGATTCCTTGATCGAATCCATTGGGAGTCATCAGGGAAAAAATTGCAAAAGCTTGGATAGGTTTCCCAGAAAATTCAATGGTTTACTTATTTTCCGTATTTCTATAAAAACAACTGAATCTTCTGGGAAACCTATCTAAGCTTTTGCAATATTTCCCTAATGACTCCCAATGGATTCGATCAAGGAAGAGAATAAGCCCAAAAAATCAGATGCAAATTGAAAAATATTAAAGTAATTTATTGAATTTTTTTTCAAGCTTCGGTATCTGAAAAATTAACAACAAAATTTTATGGTAAAAATCGCATATTGGGGTGATGAGCTACTTTAAAGGAACAAACTAAAAAAACAGAAATCGTATTATGATTCCAAATACGCGTCACGTGATCCGGGACACTGTTTATTTACAGTCCTATGGATATACACGTGTTGTGATATTTGAACAAAAAAATACCGATTCTAGGCGAAAACTTTTACCCGAAAACAAATACAATAATTATTTGTAATTTGTCTCGAACATCCGAAATAAAAATCAACTATTCCAAAACCCTTTGGTCACGATTAATTGATCGTAGGGAAATTTGGAAGTGTCAACCTCGATTACAGTGACTTTCCACCCAACGCAGGCAACGAGCCAACAACGCATCGTATATTATGCATAATAGACATACCTACGCAGAACGCTCGTTATTAAGCGGTCATCCCGCACGTCGCGTCGGTCCCCGAGCTCGCGCACCGCACCAGAACACTTCGCCAAGATCGATCGCTATCTACCGGCCGCGCGGCGTCGCGCTCGGGAGTGTCCCCCGCGCGCCATTAATATTACCGATGAGCCCGGCCAGATAGGCGCTCGCGTCTCGCGCGAAAAATCACTCCTCCGCGAGAGAAGGATGGATCGTCCCCGTGTGTAATCCATATCCCCCCCCCCCCCCCCCCCCGCCGCCCCGCCCGCCCCCCGCCGCCCCCCCGGCCGGCCGCCCCCCGCCATCCTCGGCTCTTCTGATCGTTTTCTTTTCCCAACGATCTCGGCACTCGTTTGATTTTTCTCTCTCTTTCTGTCCCTCTCGCGCGCAGATTTGGTGCGACTGGATGATCTGCCACAGCACGGTCTGGAACCCGCCGCCCTCCTGCACGGACTACAGAGTTGGGTGAGTACCCGTTTTTCTCGTCTCAACTATATAATATTATTATACTCGTGCGAGTGTGATGCAAGAACAATTCGAACGTGTGTAAAAACAAATGACGTTTAAGGGCATGGATTTAGTCTGCTGTATACCGACTTACCTCAAATACAGTTGTCCATCTTACGGCTTCAAAACCAAAAGACAATAGTCTCATAGTCGTGAAATTAGCATTTGCACATTTTTCACTCGATTCAATTGAAAAATGGGCAAAGGCTTATTCAAATTTTACGACGATGAGACCCTTTGCGCGTTGCTCATTTTCAATGAATACAGCGGTCCCGAGAAGAAAAATCCATTCAGATTTGTTTTGACGCCGTAAGGTGGAAAACTGTATTTGAGGAGCTTTTTTACTCGATCGGTAAAAACTATAACCGTCATCCGCCCCCTGTCGCGATGGGAGTCATTTGCCGGGATTGCGTACAGAATGTATCGCTGATTGAAGCGCGCCATGAATCACGTGCCCGCGCCGCGATCCTGGATTCCGGAATCCACCCCCCCCCCCCCCACCGAATGTGAATTATGAAAGAGGGCGAGGAGAGCCGCGCGCAATTATTTTCTCGAAATATCTCGCATTCCGGATCGCATCTGCATGAGTAAACGCACTTTTAAGTAGCGCGGAGAGCCTCGGCGATAGGCGCACAGGTGCGCACGCTTGTACATATACATATATCCATATACGCACGCTTGCGACCGCGTTGAGTGTGCCGTCCCCCGCCCCCCCCCCCCCCCCCCCCCCCCCACCCGCCCCCACCCCCCCCCCCCGCCAGCACGAAGGCGCCACCCAGAGGGCAAGCGCGGGAAGAACAACAACAACGACTCCACGGGCATCGGCGCGAAAGCTGCGGCAGTCCGGTAATGAAGTTCGAATTAACGTGCGTATATGTACATATATGTATCGTCGTTGCCTATTATCCCTCCGCGGCCGTTAAATCAAGCTCTGCATACGCGTGTGTGATATATATGTATATGCGCCAGCCCCCGCTCTGGTCGTATATATGCATGCAGGGGGCAGCAGCTGCGCCGGGCCCTATGTACCGCCGCTAATTGGAAACTTCCTCATTACCGCCCCCGTTGGTCCTGCAGCGGCCGAATTAAGCCTGACAGAGCGCCCCCCCCCCCCCCCCCCCCGGCGCTGCGGAAAATCATCCGCCCCGCGGGTGGAAATAAATCCCCCCCGAACGGGGGGCCCCGGGGGGGGGGGGGGAAGGAGGGGGCTGCGGAACAATCCGCGCCGTAGATTATACGCGTTCGGCCCTGCGGTCCGCGGTCGGGGAAGGATATTCGGCGCTGCGGGGACGGCACGCGCCCTCGTTAGGCGCGGCTGTTTCTGCCGGTGGATGATTGTACGGCGCAGGATCGAGCGGCGGGCGAGCCGGTCTGTTTTGTGTTTATGGTCGGGGCGCGGGGACTGATGCGTTTCACGCTGATTCGGGGGGGTAACGTTTGCGGGAACTTTGCGTCGGGGCGCGCATGCAGCGGGGCGGGATCTGTGGCGCGGCAGAGGAGGGATTATCATGTTATATGTATTCGTCCGCTGGGTGCGAAACTTGCATTATTTGCGTTTCACGTACTTATTTATAGTGCCTGCACGAAATGAAAATCGCTGAGCTCGATTTTATCGTACACTATATTTAGCGCTGTCGTTGATTCAGTATAGTACCAACTCAAAATTTTATCAAAGCTTTTTCTGTTTTAAAAATAACACCAGTACGTGATAAAAAAAAAGGGGGGGGGGGGGGCACTGGGGGGGTATACATTTTTCCCGCGGAGGCCGGGCCCCGGGCTGAGTGAGGCCGAGCCTCGTGTTTATTTGGATCCAACACCCTCATGGTTCGGAGTTGTTCGCGAAAAACAACAAAAATTGTGGGAAATAAAAAAAGCAAGCGCGAAAAAATTAGAAAAAAAGTTTTCTCAAGTAAGCCCAAAAATCGTGTATTTTTTTAGCTAAATTTAAATTTCTTACAGATGGGTTCAGCGAAAGTGGCTAGACAAAATAACAAATAAAGGTGAAAAATCTCGCAAAATCCGAAAAACCACGAGAATAAGCGCAAAAACGTATCCTCAACATGCACTGGATTGAAATATTCGTCCCTTTACGCTTTCCTACTCACAGATTGTGCCAAAGTTGCCCAAAAAATATTGGTACGAAATTTTTGGTGCACGCGAGATTCTCAGGGAAAGCAGTTTGTCAAAGCTACGCATCAAACTTGACAATGCATGGTCAACAGAGAACCGAGCGGGAAAAGTCACCCCTCAACTTCGTACACCAGCACGACTCTGTGCAATAGCGATGCCAATCGTCGTTAACACGCAAGCGCTGCACAGGGAAGAAAGCAGCTCTCGGTAAACACACCAGACGCACCGCAGCGCGCACCACTAACCGAAAGCCCGAACGAAATTTCGTCGCCGGCTCTCGACCATCAATTCTAATTGCCTCGTTAATTCGCTCGCTGCGCGCGCGTCCCTCCTCAAAATTTATCCCTCATCGTGCTCGCTCGCTCGAATAATTTCAGCGCTCGCCGATAAACGCCGCACGGCGAAAGTCCATTAGCCGTATACATATAACCCTCGCCCGACTTTCCGAACCATATACAACACGTCTATTATATACAGGATACATTTGCATTTTTATCGTGCACCATTTTAGGGGGGGGGGGGGGGCAACGTACCCCCGTCGACCCTTGCTGCAACAATAGCTTCCCGATCGCACCCGCGCGCGCGTCCTATTGTACCCATACGATCGCTCGGCCCAACTCGTCGCCCCGATCTTCCCGCACATACGTTTAACAACAAAAGAGGTCAACGCACAGCGTGCGTACGATACACCTGATGCGCGCATCAGAGGAGCCGACGGTAGCGCTGCGCCCGATATCGCACCCGCGGCTAAGATCCTTCGCACCTCCTCCCCCAAACTATCGATGATCTCTTCGGATAGCGCGTCGTAGGTATACACACGTATGCACAGTAGCCGCGTGGAAGATAAAGGACAGCGCGCGCGCGCGCGCAGGCACGCGGCACCGGGGAGATCGGCGCGCGAGCCTGGGTCACGGCCGCGTCGCCGATAGCTTCCACCAGATTAGCCTCGGACGCTCGGTGGCGGTGCCGGCCGTTTTTCCGTCGGTTTTTTCCCCTCCGTTCCCGTTCCAATCGCTCGCGCGCGATAGACGGCCCCGCGAAAGCGCGCGGCCTCGCCGCGGGTACTGCGATCCCCACCACGCCCCCCCCCCCCCCCCCATTAGACCGAGCAAATGGATGACGTATTTAAGTATATTGATGGAGCTCGGCGCTGCCGTATTTTGCCGCGTATAGAGAGGGATCGGCGGACTGTGTGTGCACGTATATACGCGTGGTTAATATGCAAATCTGCCTGAATTTCGTGGGCATGAGCACAACGGCAGCGGCGGCGGCGGCGGCGACAACCGGTACGGTAACATTCAAATTAAGCCCGACAGCACCTTAACGGTTGTTACCCCGCGCGTGTGCAAGTGTACAGTGTTGTTGATTTTTACGGCCGTTCGCGCGAGTGATTTGTGTACGTACATCAGCGGAGAGCAGCCGGGCAATTTTTTTTTTTTTTTCTCGCGCAGGCAGCGTGTGTGCTTGTGGTGACGTTAATTAGCAGTTTTCGAGTACGAACAGGTAGTTTGGAGGATGTGTTGCCGACGCTTCGGTTGAAAACGTGACGACGACGACGACGACGACGAGTCGCCGGCTGTGTGTACTGGCGCTGACTACGAATTTCGATTTTACGCTCGGATAATTTGCGCGCCGCGACTACTACGCCGGTCTGGTTTATCATTGTTGGGTCTCCGGGTCGATTATCTACTTGTTTGATTTTGTTTCCCTCCCCTCCCTGTCGTCGGTGCTTTGAGTAACCCGTTTGCGGGGCTGCGTTCGGCGACGAGGTAGTTTTTGCGCGCTATCCGACTGAAAATCGGAATACGCGTTTGATTTGGCTTCGTGCACAAGTACGTGTCGAGTTGAAAAATTCACCGCGATAACATTTAATGCAGCGTCGGGGTTTGTGAATACAAATTATACTTTGGATGGGATACGGTGAAGTTGGAAATATGGATTGCCGTATCAACGCAGAGGCTGGTTCGGGTATATGAATGTTGTCGTATGCAATTTGATAACTGTATAGTTACGCGATGAATAACGTTTTCTATGGACAAATCGTCATAATCACCATGATTTTAACATTTATTTTAGTTTATTTTCGGTTGAATTTATCGTCATTATTATCAGGGGTTGAAACATATTATAAACGATGGCAAATTATAGTCAATTGTATCTTGAGATGGCCGACGACATCTTTTAATCGTTCTTTTGAATTCACTCGCTCCAAATAAACCACGTAATCAGTCTAATCATGAATCAATTGTATCGCGCGTAAGAATGTTTCTTTCATCTTTGAATCATCACCGGAACAATCCAGATTGTGGCCCAGTTTTCGGGGTCGCCGCACGTAGCGCCCGCCTGATTCAATACATTCCCGCACCTTATTTTTACATCCTGTTTCTGGTTGTCATAAGTTTTCACAAGTTATAATAATCGGCTAACTTCGGTTGTCACCGAGATTGGTAATTACTTGTATTTAGCTCATAAGATGGATTTCAAAGGCTATCATTGGTTATTTTGAGTTGGCAATAAACATAAAAGGTAATCAATTGCTGTCGATCGACGGAAGCCCAAGTTCTAAACTATTTTTTGATTCGAGCTCATCTCACCTCCGCACCTCTGGAACATACATTTCCATGAAACACCGTGCGTGCGTTGCAATATATATCAACACCAAATTCCAACAAATCATAACTCGATGCGCGTCGAACGACCAAGCGAAAACTGCTCGAAATCCCAAGTATACAAGCTACACCGCTGTTTCGCGCACTGCGAGAAAACAAAAGCCAGAAAAAAAAACAACAACAACCATCACCCGACGCGAGACACCGCCATAATTCACACGCGCAATGGCGCACCCGAGCGGCCGCACATAATATCTTAATAAATTAAAGTAGCCAACGGCGCGTCGGCGATGCAGGCAAATTTTTTCTCACACGCGCAGACACATCGCGTGGTGCAAACGACAGAGAGAGAGAGAGGAGGATCGTTGACCGCCGCCGCGGCGTCGAGTCAAATCCCTTCCCACGTGCCGCGTGTATAATGTACGGGGATACTCTCCTCGCTTTTCAATCGCCGCGGGCAGTATTCCATTAGCCCCCCGCCCCCCCCCCCCCTCCCCGCGAACCATCGGCCAGAAAAAAAAAGGACTGGCCGTAAAAAGTCTCCCCCGTTCACTGAGAGACCGATTTGTTTATAGTTAACATATATGTTAACAATGAACATAGATATTTTTAATTTTGAGCAAATATAGATATCTTTATACTTAACAT
>JAPYYV010021946.1:2195-21170 GCA_030522625.1 Copidosoma aretas
GGAGAGGGGGGGGGGGGGGCGGGGGGGGGGGGGGGGGGGGGGGGATATGGAGAAAACGAGAAAGGGGAGAGAACGAGTTTAAGAGAGGAGGTGGTGGCCGCACGTGATTGAGAAAGAGAAAAACCGAGCCCAGGAAGGAGAGAAGCTCTGCCCTGCTCTCTCTCTCTCTGCTCCTCTGCGGAGTGGATATGGAGGAGGAGGAGAATAAAAGAGAGAGAGAGAGAGCACAAGAAGAGAGTACCGAGAGGAGGAAGGAGAGAGGGGCACGGAGGAGGTGAGCAAGTACATGAGAGAGGGAGGGAGTACGGGGCAAATGCCCAAAACTCAGGTGTGTGGTGTCAATGAACCCGCCGGGAGCCCCATGCGAGTCGGTGCTGCCATGATGCTCTTGCTCATCCGTATACTTGGATGGGTGTAAGTGTATACGTAAGTAATATACGTGCAAGTATGTGTATACCTACAGATATACGTACACGTATGTACCCTCGGCTCTGTACACACTTGACTAAGTACCTGTACATGTATATATACAACAAGTACCCAGCTTTGTATGTGTGTGTGTGTGTGCTCGGTTTCTCGCGCGCGCGCCTCCATATATGTGCTTCGCCGATGCTTCTCTGCTGTACAACCAACCACCACCACCTACCGGGGTCTTGACGTTCCCAGGAGGGGACCGGCACTAATTTCGTACGAGAAGAGTAGCGCCATGCAGCACACGCCCGCGTGATCCGGAGATCTTCCGAAAACGAGTGCTTGTGCCTGTGTATGTATTTGTGCATACGCTTATGATATTGTTGGTGGGTGGGCTTTATTCGCGAGCATCGTTGTAAAATCCTACGATTGGCTCTGTATCTGCGGTGGGGAAAAAAAAAAAAACTAGTGAGCTTTGACGTGGTATCGGTTGAGTAACCGCGATAACGATTCTAAAAGACCAACGGTCTGTGTACAAGAAGTACATAATATATAGCACGTGCGCGCTTATCGTCCAGTTGAGGAAACCCTGCATGTTACAAGGTGTTGGGTCTTCGAACGAGTGACGTTGGCCTGCGGCGCGATTGACGAAAGCGGAGATAAAGTGTATAGGGTATAGTTGTATATATATAGTAGGTGCAGGTTGATCGGCGCACGTGCCTCGAGATCGTTATCGGTATACCTACCTCGTAACTATATATGGATGTGTATTATAGTCGCACACCTGTTGCACGCGTGTATGTTACGATGGTGGTGGTCGGGCCTTGCCCTGTCGTCCCGTCAGTTTTGATCCCTCGGGGTGTGTGTGTGTGTGTGTGTGTGTGTGTTTGTTAGTTTATGCAAGCTCATCGGATTAGGGCTCGAAAGTATCGCGATCGGCTTATTACTTTTTCACGGGATGGTTAAAAGTTATGCAACGCAAAGTGTCTTGTTTCGAAGGGGAATCGCGCATGGTCAAATGATAATTTCAGCAAATTTTTTCACACCCAACGCAGCAACGTTCAGACAACAGTTGTACAGCCAACTAAATCACGATTGTATCTGTTGTAGGCCCCAATATCCGTACTTATATCAGATCAAAATAATCGATTTGCCAAAGACGTCCCACTTTCGCGCAGCTCGTTGCGTACAGGGCCAAGATCGATCGACGTGCAATTGAGATCGGTTGGAACAATGACATTCGTTTCGCACACCCCATCAGTAGAAGGGAAGAAAAATAATAAAACGATTGCTTGCCTGCAGGGGGCTGACTGAGGATAATCGGGGTGTCCCGCGGACAACCTTTTCTCACCTCGAAATTTTCAAATAGATCCCCATCGGCATACACGCTGAAGCCTCTGCTCGCTCGGATCTTCCCGCCTGTATCAGCCGCATAATGTATCACACTTACGTGCATGTGTACAGTACGTGTGAGCGAGCCGCACACGAGTTGAGTGGGGGGGGGGGGGGGGGGGGGAAAAAAGGGGGGGGTGGGGTGTAATTTTACAAATCAAGGGCTTATCGGAGAAAATTATGCGAGAGCTTTTAACGATTCGCGTCGTGCGCGCGCTCTCGCTTATATATACGTATACGAATACGCGGTGCGGATGTGTGTGCGATGATGAAACGATTCGCGGACGCTCGGCGCGCGCTTCTGCGTACACTTATATAATGTGCTTCTGCTCGCGATGGGCCCTTCGTTTCGTTGCCGATGATGGCGAGTGACTCCGTGCTGGGGGAGAATTCGATTTTCGATGGTGAACCAGTCGTGCATGTATAATAAATTATCGATCTGCCCAAAGGCTATCTTAGTCCGCCTATAAATATATACAGTGTGGGATAGAGATCTGTACGCGCCAAATAATCAAACGCCCCGATCGTATGCATTCGTTGATCTTTTTTTATCTCTACGTGACGCAATCGGAGGTACTTCCTAGTTATCTTTCGAAGAAGCAAAAAATGTATTCTTACAACTCGGGCGATTAAAGCCACGTGTCCGATCAACATTTTAAAATAAATACACCGATACCGATCGACGAGCGAATGATTCGGTATATACACTTGTGCGCGAGGCGATTAATATTCATTTGAAAGCATTTTTATACCCGGTGTATGCGCTATTAAAACAGTGTTGCAGCCGACGAATAATATCAACTCGTTGATTAATTGAGACTTGCGACTCGAGTGCACAGAGATGATAATATATTTCTGGGGAGGATGGCAAAACGGGCTCGCGTCGATCTTTCGGGCGATTAATCCCAAAAATAAGGCTGCCGAAAGGATGAAAAACGATCGACCGAGAAAAGGGTTGACGGCTTAATACGAGCAGTGTCGTAATACCATGGGTACGGTCCCGCCTATTATCTCCACCGCAGCTCCAACCCGAGTTATAAAACGCGCCCGCGCGTGGTTTTCGTTATTTCGAGGAAAACCTGTACGGCACACTTTTTATGAAAATTCCCCTCTAAACGGCCCACGCGCGCTCGCTCGCTCGCAAAGTTGTCATTAAAACTACTCGGGCGGTTAAGGGGAGGGGGAAGGGGAGGGGGAGGTTTTGTAATTCCCCGCGCGCTCCGGGCGATAAATCAAAACACCATTAGCGCTTGTAAATTCGGATCGCCGGGCGATGGAAAACTCGGTGCGCGGGTAATGTGGCGGCCGGGCGGGAGGGGGTGGCCGCTGGTGGTGGTACTAATCGAGGAGATTTATCGACGTCGGTGGGAGGTTTCTCGCGCGCGAGGGCGTTTGCGTTTGGAGAATGAAGGAAAGAGCACGGAAATTCATGGGCTCGCGAGTTAAAACGCTTCGGACGGGATTTCAACTTTGCGCGGACGAACCCCTCGAATGTGGTGTGACGAGGAGTATTCCCTATTCCCGATCTCGATTCTTGAGTAAATTTCAACCGCGAAACGTAGCTTAACCTTCAACAGTATATGCGATACAGAACACTTGGAAAAAAAGGTACAGAGACGCAAAAGTCCTCTGCGAAAATAGTACGTTGATCGCTACATCAGAGTACTTTCCTCGTCAAAGCTTTGGGGTAGGATGACCAACCCCCAAAAACGGGGGGAGGGGGAGGGGGGGGGACCTCGACGCCCCATTCCCCGCTCCTAGCAGCGCGCGCCGTAAAACCATCACCACCACCGCCTCCCGCGACTCCTTACAGATACTCGTGCGCCGCAGCCGCGCGGCATCCGAAAAATGCTCCGCGGTGACCGCGGAAAGAAAGAAAGAAAGACACCGAGAGAGAAAAGAAACGAGGCGAGGGATAATAAGCGGGTATACATAACTCGGCGCCCCACTCACCTTAACGATCCCAGCGGGCATTGACATGACCGCGCGCCTCGCCGCTCGCGCTCTCCTCCGTCCCTCCGGCTCGTCGCTGGCTCTGCCTTCCTCTCCCGGTTTATCGAACGCCGCCCGGCGCTCGCGGGCCGTCCCCTTCCGATCGCTTCCGGCCCGGCCGCTGTCGTCTGCCCTTGCGTATGTTTATGCTCCACACCGATCTTCTCCGGAGATTCGTCGTCGTCGTCGTCCCCGGGCTCCTCGTTCGCCTCCGTCTCCTCCTCGCGGCCGCCTCCTTCGGCTCCGGGACCGCTCCTCTGCCCCGCCACCGGCCTCTTCCGCCCTCCTCCGGCCTCATGCTACCTTGGCGCGCTCGCGACTGCTTGCGACATCGGCGGAAGATCGGCACTCTCGGTCCTGCTCCCTCGCTCCTAGTACTGGTTCGTGGGGTCCAGTCCGGAGGCAGCCATGTCTCGAATATCCGAAAATCACAGTGACAACGGGCTCGTTCCCCGACGATCGGCTCCAGCCTCAGTACTGACCGGTCGGATCGAGGATCGCCATCGTCCCGGC
The DNA here is from genome assembly GCA_030522625.1 of Copidosoma aretas. Classification (NCBI taxonomy): domain Eukaryota; kingdom Metazoa; phylum Arthropoda; class Insecta; order Hymenoptera; family Encyrtidae; genus Copidosoma; species Copidosoma aretas. Next base: position 6,504 of record JAPYYV010021946.1, read on the forward strand.
TCAGTTTTCACGCGACGATATGATGGAACCGATCGCTCGATCACAGCCGCGGCGAGAGGGAGAGAGAGAGAGAGAGAGACACTTCAGTAGAGCCCGGTAGGGTCGAGTCCCCTTGCCATAATTCCAAAGTCAGCGACCGATCGAGCTTTTCCTCGTCTGCTGCAAAAAGCCTCCGTGTCAGTAAAGACCGGTCGGGTCGAGTTGCCCTGCCATAATACGTCGCGCGGTGCCGAGGGTGGGGGAGCGATAGAACGATCAGCTTCTCCCCTGGAGCGCCGAGCCTGCTATCCTCCGCTGACGATGATGATGCTGCTGCTGCTGCTGCTGCTGCACATCACTCGGCGTCCGTCCGATCGATCAACAACAGTAACAACAACAACACAACAACACTGCTCCGTACAATACCCGCGGGTGCACTCTCGCAAACTCCTCGGTCTCCGTATCGGGACCCACGGCGGGATCGGCGAACCGCGCTCGAAAAAAGCCCAAGTACTCACTTTATACACCGGAAGCGCCCAGCGATCGAGCGCCGAGTCGAGAGCGGCGAGAGAGAGAGGAGCTGCGTGCGTGACCGTGCCCCACAGAGCTCTGACAGCTCGGCGGCGAGCGGCCTCGCTCTTAAGTCTCTCTCTCGCTCGCTCGGCTGCAGCGGCTCGTACCCCCCCCCCCCCCCTCCCCACTCGGGTCCCCGGGGCCACCCGGAGGCGCCGGAGCGAGGGAGCGCCTGATTCGCCGGCTCCAGCGGAACGGGCCGGCGAGCGAGGGGAGGGGGCAGCTCGGAGCTGTGCGCGCGCGAGGGAGCCCCCCCACCCGCGTCCGCCCCTGCGCGCGAGAGAGAGGATCGACCGAGTGTCGTATCTGGTGCCGTGGGGGGGTGCGGGATCTTTTTTCCGAGGGTTCCGCGAGCCGGTGGTGCGGCGGAGGGGTGCCGGTGGGGAAGGGGGGGGGGGGGGTGGGCGCCGGATTACGCGTTCGCGCCAACGTTCGGGAATTTTGCAATCGCGCGCGGGACTCTCGATCTTCCTTTTCGGAAAAATTTTCCTTTTATCACCGCCGGGCGGCCGGCGCGCGAGTGTTGCGCGATCGCTGAGATATTTTCTTCTTTTTCATCATCATTGCGCAAGAGCGCTCGCGTAAGCGCCACTCATTCGTACCGGGCTTTCGTTCTGATCTCGATGTCGTTGATGGATTTCGCGCAAGCGGTTGGGTGCGTGTCGTTCGGTTGTTCCTGCAACAGGTACGAAACGTTTGTTTCTCCGTTCGGGATTTTGATTGGACACAAAGTGAGGAACAAACATTACATCCGAGGCACAGAAAGTCCGGCACAATGTCGGTGTCGACCATCGAGGTACCACGGCCTGTCGGGTGGTACACTACACGCAACCGCGCCAGAGTATATACAGGGGAAGAAGAAAAACGAGGTGTAAGCGCAAGCAGGAAGCTGTCGGACCCCTCGCGGCTGAAAATTTATTTTAACGGCGCAACTCGGCGCGACGATTAATCAAAAGTTGGCGAATTTTCCGCGCACGGGGCGAGGGTGGCCCCTGCGCGTTCGGAGCTGCCGGATACGGGCTAATGGCACCGCGCGGCGCGTAAATTATCGGCCAAGTTGTAGGTTGCGGGCGATAAGCGCCGCGGTATCGCCGAGGGAAAATCTCTCCGCTTGAAGAACCGCGGGGGGAATTAAGTAGCGGGTCCGCCGGCTTGCTTTGATAAGAGCACTTTTGCGCCCGATCGCGCGATTCGATCGTAGATGTACAGATATGCACGCGCGCGTTTTGTTCGGCCGATGTGTGCGCAATCTTTTTTTTTTTTTTTTTTTTTTTTTTTTTTTTTTTTTTTTTTTTTTTTTTTTTTTTTTTTTTTTTTTTTTTTTTTTTTTTTTTTTTTTTTTTGTGTAAACTTCTCCTTTGCTGTACGTATTTTAGAGTCATCGCTTGCGGTTCCAACCGATTTTTCAACACCAGGGGATTTACATTCACTCATTACGAGTTGGAAGCAAGAGGTAGGTCCTTTGATTCAAAAATCCACGCCAATTCTAAAAATGTATATCAACCATCTATATCGATAAAATATCAAGCACAATAAAGCGGGCGAGGAAAATGGACAATCGGCACTCGCCTATTCAGCCGAACGGCTCGATAGTTGAACTCAATTTCCCCGGCCGATATTATACCGTTGGGACACCCGATTAGTCATCGGATCGGGTCATTTCATCCATCGGAAGTGTTTCCCTCTCTCGTTTGCTCCAATCTCACGGACCAACATCACCCACACGCAATAACCCAATACCCGGCGGGCTATGACAGCCTGCGGTGGTACAAGTATTATATATATATATATATATATATATATATATATATATATACCAAGGAAATGCGGACGCACGACGTGCGTCACGTACCCCGTGCACTCACACACCCGCCAAGCTCGACTGCACACACCTCACACGCTACATTACATCGTACCGTACAACAACAGGCGTCGAAAGAGCCAGGCCGCAAATGCCGATGCGATGCCGTAACATACATCATAGACCCGAGCTACTGCGCGCTGTGGGTTATTTTAAGACCTCGGCGCTCTATTTTCGCACACCCGCGAGCGCGCGCACCCAGAAAGGGCGAGTGATCGATCGGTCTTTCGGCACAGCTGCTCCTATATCGTGCCGATCCTCGCGCGCTGCTTTTCTTCGCGATCCCCCCCCCCCCCGCTGTCCTTTATGTGCTAATTCGAACTTTGCGGATCCGCCCTCGGAAATTCAAGGCGCAGCAGCGAGCTCCTTCGACACGGCGCGCGGCGACAATGACCCGACGCGCTCGCCTCTCCGCTCGTGCCGATTCGTTTTGTCCATCCGTCGTTCGTATAGGGAGCCATGTAAAACTCAGCGCTCGCCGGCCGGTGATTTTTCCCCCAACGCCCGCCGGGTCGAGAAAACACCCGCTCGCCGCTCGTACTCGTCGGCGTTTCCTCTCCGCGTGTCTCACCCCCCCCCCCCTGCCCAAACGACACCCTCCCCGTGCACGTGTCGGCGCTCGATTTCCCCGCCCCCGCGTTCCCGCGCTCTCCGTTTTACAGCCCCGGCGAACGCCACCGAAGATTCCTAATCGACCGACGAGCAGCACCAGCGCCGGGGATGTATACTCGCGGCGGAGATAGCTGGGATGACGCCGTATCGTAAATCAGGTGAGCTCGGCCTTCCATGTTATTTCTGCGAACGCCCGCGCGCCCGGTGCAGGCGCACACAAGGGGGGGGGGGGGGGGGGGCGGAAGGGGCCCCAAAAAAACTCGATTGGCCCATTTTTCCCCCCGGGGGCGAGAGAGGGAGAGCCCTTCTCGGAACACCTCGTAAAACAATTAATCCGCCCGAGTGCGCCGAGGAGAGAAGAGCGGCGAGCGACGACACTCGGGCTCGTTAACGCCGATCGGCAGCAGCGACTGTTAATATTGCCGCTCCCGCACGCGCGAGCCGAACGGAGATAAGGGCGGATATGGACTGCCGTAAATACTTTGGCGCGAGCGTGAATTATAGTATGCGTATACCTGTGCCTTCCGGGGCCTGCAGGGTGTATTATGTATATCTGTGCGAGTGCGTATTATAGGTATTGTATATATACGGGGAACGACGACGGTGGCGCTTCCAAAATCCATCGCGACGCCCTGCGATGACGAAGCCTGGGATGTGGGGGAAAAACGCCGTCGTCACGGGCCCTGTACGCCCCCCTCGTCGTGCATTCGTGCGTATATATATAATACGTATAGGTGTGCGCCCGATCGGACCCTCCGGCACGTGCGTGCGCCGTAATCTTGTAATATATTATGATATATGTGTGTGCGAGCGAGGGCGCAAATGACGGTAATCAGGGGCTATGCCGGTATATATTTATATATATATATATATATATATGCGGCGTTATTAGGCGTGTGCGGGGACTTGGGGAAGGATTTGTCCCGACGCATCACCGATTCTTATGTATGGGGTCCCTCGAGGGTTGTCTGCACTTGCTGATGGTTGTTCGAAGTGTAATATATTTCCTCGGTGCCGATGCGTGTATTTGTATGGATGTGGCTGCTTTGGAATGTAGAAATGTTGCCTTTTAGGCACGTCGGTGGGGATTGTTGAACAGCTTTGGATTTTCGGATGAAAGTAAAAGTTGTGCTTCAGTGCATGATTTCATAACTCGTAAGTGCCAGTCTGCTTGACGACCCTATTGTGTACGCAACATAATGTTGTTTGGTACTTGAAAATTAACAGTTCACGTCTCTCGTAGACAAAAAAAATGTACTCAATTAAAGTAATACGATTAAGGATTACAAGTTGATGGCGAACTGAGAACCGTAGATGCGGTATAATTTAAGATATATGCACTCTAATCGACATTATACTGCCCTGTTGTCTCAAACCAAACTTTTACCTTCTTTTATAAGACTTACTACTTTCTCACCACCGATCTATATTACCCGAGATTTATGTATAGAACAAGAAAAAAGAAAACACGTGTAACGAAGGGAGAACGATAATTCATCGATATAATAGAGTTCAGTTTACTCGCACTCGATATACATTTTCCATCGGAGCGAGTGAGTGACTACTGCACGTGTCCGTAAATGTCGCAAATGGACAGGTTATAGAAGGGAAAAACGATTTTCTCAAACGAGCTGCACACATGTAATACGGTAGCAATCATAATGTACTTATGAGATCGTTACGTTAAGTATTGTAGTTATAGCACGTACTGATAGAGCTTCGTGGAAATAAATTAAGGTCGAGGTGTTCTTCTAAATGGAATTTGTTTTTTTTGTTGCACCTGAATATGATTGAATTTTTACCTCTCTCAAGATAATATTATCACAAATGTGGTAGTTTGTTAAATTAATTTTCAATTTTATATTTGCACAATGGTTTTTGAAAAATATACTGACCACACGTCGTTATGTTGAAAAAAAAAGCGAAAACAAAAGATCAAGGAACTAAATCGCACTTTAAGAATCGATAAGCTAAACGACAGTGCATTATAACCCGGCGCTTGCTGCAGCAGCTTCAGTCCCCGCGCATCAGTCGAGGACGGCCGGCGTCGGAAATTACAGGCTTCCCCGATTTTTATCGGGTTTATGGGTTTTCGAGGCTGCTACTTACAACGTGGCATACGTATATATATCGAGACGCGTTTTTTAGAGCTTGTGTTTGGCGCCGTTTGCGATTCCGAAATTGATCATCAAGGGAGCAGTTGAATTGTACATTGATTTTGTTCACTCGAATTAAAATTCTTATTATTCCGATCCGATAGAACTATAAAAACGTCCTCCAAAAAGATCATCATCAGCCAACTGTTGGGTATATAACGAAATTAAGTTTGGGTAAACACGCGATTTTTATTCAAAACGAGTAAAAAATTGTTGCACTTTGAGCGAATAACGTGCGTACCGATTCGAGGTACCTTTGACGTGTTCGGATTTGAGAGTTGACAAAATTCCATTTACAAGATACCGGAAGAAATTTCGTGATGCGATATCCCTTCCCTCCGCCCATAAAAAACGCAATCAAAATAGCCCGGAGTCTTGGCAACGACTCTACCCGCCAGCGCATCCCGATAGTGCAGCCTCTCTTCCACTTCGTCCCGACCTCTCTCTCTCTTTCTCTCTCAACACGCACACACCAACACAGCCCGGATCATCACTGGAGAGAAGGAGAGGGACCGATGTTGCAGCAGCAGCAACAAGGAGAGGAGGAGGCAGCTCGCCGATCGCTCGGGGGCCAAGAAGGAGCGCGCGCACAGGTATATATACTGGCCGGTGGCTCCCGCGGCTGCCGCGCTTCCTTCGTCTTCTTCGCGAAGAGAGAGAGAGAGAGAGAGAGCCGTCTTCATCTCTCGCGCCGCTGGCCGCGCGCAGGCACTTTTCTTTTGTTGCGCGAGCGCTTATGCAATTAATTCAGCGACGCCTGTACTTCCGAATTCCTTGCGGATGGTTCTATTTTTAGTTGTGGATGTTGTCAGCTGGGGGGGTTTCGAGGTGTCGCTCTTCAAGTTGGCGCTGAGAGAGTTTGCGTCCGTTGCAAGGGATGTGGTGTCGATCGATCGTGTATATTGGGGTGTTTACTCGTTTGAAGGTTGAAAATGAGAATGTTTTTGTCATGTCTTGATCATTTTTTTTTTTTTTTTCTTTGTATCCACTGCCGTTGTACGAACGAGCACGGACTGAAAAAGCTTGAACGCGTCAACGGTACGGATCTCTATGATTGGCAGAGTCGTTGAGTCAATCGTACAACAATACAACGAGTGAAATGAATCGAACAACGGTATAGGCTGTGTTTGAGGATCAATCGGTTATACCGCATAACTACTGGAGCTGGGGTTCGAATCGTCACCACAATTTCCCCATTTCGTCCGACTGACGGTGAAACGATTGAGGATCTATTTGTATAATGACGTAAATCAATGTAATCAAAACAATCAAAGGTCACGTTTGAATTAAGATATATTGTTTTTAATTCATATATTTTTGAACCTTAATAATCCCTATTTGTTTTTCGTCAGAACAAAGTATTCAAAACAACGGATTAAATAAAGAGGATGATTTATTGGTGATAATCACACATCAAAAAATGTAATAGTATCGCTCAAAAGTGCCAGCGAATACAAATTACAATCATTTAAGAACAAAATCTTCAAACGACTATAAATAACACATGCGAACGGATGAAAAATAAAAAAAACGAAAAAAAAATAAACGAAAACCTATAAATCAATGTAATTTGATACCCGATGTGTATATTTCTCTGACACGTCAGTCTGCGCTCGCGTGTAATCGTTTCGATTGCAACAGACGACCATAGTGACACAGCTAGCGCAGATACACCATTATACGGGTACACAGAGCTAGACCCCGTTGGGATTGTGAATAATCCCGCGCGACCTTGAAATCGTTCTCGCGTTCACCGGTTGATCACCAGCCCACGTTATTGTGTTACCCGCCGCCGTCGTCATCGTCGTCGTCGTCGTCGTCACTCACGGCGATTTCGCAAGCATCGCGCGCGCCGATTGTATTTCTTTTTGCAAAAGTTGATGGTAATTTTTTTCCTTATCCCCGTCCGTTTGTTCGTTCAAAAATGTTTTCATTCGACGCAAGTATCAATACAAAGATCACGCGAAAAAATGGGACTCAACAGTACGCGGTCGTTAGCTCAAACTGGGATACCCATCGGGAGGAAAACGAGCATATATTTATATATCTCTGGCATCGCGAGCAGCGATCTCAAATGCCGCACCAAACTGTACATGCTGTGGGCGCATACTTTGGCATACTTTGAGACCGCTGATCGCGAGCCGAACGGACAGAGCGTAGAGGAAGCGACGCAGAGAGATAGGGATGCACATCAGCCGCCGCGGGAGAGATCATCGCGTATCGCTTTATTGTTACGCGCCCCGTACGAGCCCAGCATAGGTATACTAATTGCCCTCGTATTATATAAGCGTTTATACGCCGCGGCCACCACCGGGACCAGCTCGCTCCTGGACTCGCCTGCACTCCCGCCGATCGTTCAATACCCCCAGTACTTACTTATAGCTCTCCGCGATCCGGGCGAGTTTAACGCAAGAAAAAAGAAAAAATAAAAAAAAAAAAAAAAAAAAAAGAGCCACGCCACTCGTACGGATGCAACCGATTTTTCACGTGTATACACACCGAGTATTAGCATTCCTCTTTCTCCCCGACTCTCACTCTCCTTTTCCGCGCATAAGTATGGTACAGCATATTACGTATAATACATACGCACGATGGGCGTCCCTTTGCACTATTTTTGCCGCCCCGAGTACACTCATCGCTTACATACGCATATCGCGAATATTCGCATGCATTACGCGCGTCTTCGGCCCTCGTCAAGTAAAAGCACACGCACGCACACGCACCCGTCGCACAGTTATTACACAACATCCAATAATTACGGCATCGCGTTTCCCAAGCTCCGCGGCCCTTTACCCCTCGGCAAAATCAACGCGCTCCGGCTCATAGACAAACAACCATCGAACCGTCTCATATATACACGGGGGCAATTACACGGGCAGGGTATGCGCATATAATAACAGAGTGTGTATTACGTAAGTAAGTATATCAGCTCGTCGACGAGAACAACAAACATCCGCATCGGCGTTGTCAAACGGAGAATCGGCCCGAAAGGAGGGTATACACCCCAACCCCCGATTCAACCCCTTGCATAAGCGCGAGCGCACCGCACCGGGGGGCGAGCGGTAGATCCGAGAGTCGCGTGTATAATATGCGCACGCCCGCATGACGATGCGCAGGGTATGTATATACACGTATACGTCGAGCAATGATTCCTCTCCACACGCGCGGGGCCCCGGAGCTTTTGAACCTCTCTTTCTCTCGGTCGCGTGTGTGCTGCACCGCGAGCGCCCGATGATGCCCATCTCTCTCGAGCGCGCGTTCGTAAGTACATGCACGTGTGCCTCCGCCACCTCGCGTGTATGGGTAAGTATATCCCTCTCTCTTGCTCCGCTCGATCTCGTATACATGCTCACTCTTACTCCGCCATGTATGCGCGTATTTTAACAGCCTCTAGGTCGGCCGTTCACCCTGTCCTGTCGTCGACGTCGTTGTCGACGACGACGAGAAGGCGAGTCTCTCTCTTCTTCTTGCGTTCTCTTACACTATATTACATACCTATGTAGGCACATGTAATACGCTCCCTCGTTCGCTCTCTCTTGCGCGAGTGTATAGAGATATAGGTATATTTATATGGGTGTACCCACAGAGTTGGTCGTATGCATGGTGTAGATATGCATCCGCGTGCTGGCGGTATACACGTATATGTAACGTACAGCTCGCGAGAGTCGCGAGACGTAATCTGCTATACGTATACGGGCGGTGCCCGAACGACCGATGAACGAGCCTGCATTACGTATTATGCGCGTGCATATCGTGCATATGCAACATACGAGTACGTATGCATGTATAATTATAACGCAGATGGGCTATCTTCCTCGCTCGCTCCTTCATTCCGGCCTCGCTTTTAGGGCCGGTCTGTGTAGAAACGTATATGGTACAAGGTGTGATGGGCGCTGGATGAGAGGTGTACCCCGTACACCCCTGCCCATTTCAGTTTTTTCAAGTACTCTTTGGCGGTGCGCGTCGTGGTCCTTTTTTTTTTCAAACCTTTTTTTTTGCTCTCTTTTTTATGTTTGTGTTTGCGTTGGAGCGAGGATCCTCGGAGCTTTCGGGGAACGAGCGATCAACTCGGGTATCATTGCGTGCTATGGATCTATCCCTTGTTGATGTGCGTGGAGAGCATTGTTTTAGTGTCGACGGACAGTATTGTTCGAACCACAGCTCTTTTCTTCGACTTTTGGTGTTCCTGAACTGGGCAACTAATTTCACTTTATTTCATTTTATTTCATCAAGGTACATGGTTGATGGTAAGTGTTTTACCAGCGCTAAAAGAAAATTGGATCGTATCTCGATCTCTAATTTCATCCCCATGCCCATCATCCTGTACTTCATCCATCTCCACCTATACCTTGCAAGATAATTTTCACGCGAGATATCTCACCAACTCACTAACAGGAAAAAACACCGCAAAGACTATCAAAGTCAGTTCGTTACACAGACCCAACTTGAATTTTCAACTCAATGGACGAACCATCCATCCACGAACTCAACGTTCGATCGTCTAAGCCATGAATCAACCGCTCGGGCCCGATAGCGATGATGCATAAATCTAATTAGAAATCGAATGAACAAGGAGACAACCCCGCTCGCTCGCGCTGCCATCCGACAGTCCCTCCAAACATATTCGTTCGGCATACGAGTACATCCAATTCTTACCCGATAAATCAACACCAGTGATCGAAGTTTTGGAAGCGAATGACGAATGGGAGGTGGTACAGTAGGCGATGGGCGCGAATTAGATGTAGGATACACACAGCCCCATTGTAATCGGTGCAATGCGTTCGCGAGTCACGCGCGTATGTATATTATTCGCGAGAGAGATCACGCGCGTATACATACTCGCGTTCTCTCTCCTCTCGAGCATCAGAAGTTCGAGGTGCATCGACCTTCTTGCCATACACACATATCCATACATTCATACATGCGCAGCTTGATACACCTTATATGTATACATGTACGTGCAGGTACGCTCACATGGACACATTGTATACACTTGCGTTTCGCGCAACGCGAGCGAGAGCCGGCACGAGCGCATTGGGAAAGCCATGAGAAAAAGGCAGCAGACAGACGGATTATGCGCATGTACATAAATATATATATACGTATATAAATGCATGCACGCGCGGCGCGACCGACCTGTCCATGCGAAATCTCATGCGCATTTATGGGGAGCTATATGGGGCTCGCTCGTGTGTGTTGCATTGGCTGGCTTTGGTTGGCTGCGAGCAGCGTTGGAAGCGGAACCTTGTACCACCGCAGTTTGCGGAAGGATAATATTGATGGCCGTTTTATATTGAAATGGGATGCTCTCTCTCTCTCTCTCTCTCTCTCTCTCTCTCTCTCTCTCTCTCTCTCTCTGTCTTCTGGTCTCCTTCTCATTGTTGACGATTCGCGTATGGATTAGCCGATCGTAAATTTATCATCCGTATATATGTATGCCCATATTTGTGTCTGTATGTTAACGGGTGTTTTGATTTTCCTTCGATTACATACGTCTATTATTATTCGTGGAATCTCGTAAAACTACCGTCGACTATACGACTATCGGATCGGAATAGTAGAATGGGCAAGTAACTATACATGTAATTACCGGGACTTTGTAATTTCGTATAGCGTATGAAGCAGTTGTTTTGCCGAAAGACGAGCCCGAGGATATGAATGGATCCAATGGATTTCCAGTTTGTATTCATTCAAATGATCTTTACAGTTTGGTTTTCTGATGTGCTATTATAGGTATGAGTATTATATACTTGGACAACTGTTACCTCGACTGTTACGGTGTATTATGCAGGGACTTACAAAGATTATTCTGTACACATTACTGCAAACAAGTCGGATTAATATTGGTATTTGACTTTTTAATTTTTTTCATCAATTTTCCTTTGACGTGAATCTTCGGGCGGTATAAAGACCACACGCGCAGTAATTTATTGAAACAACGGTACATTTTGGATGGATTGTGTCAAAAAAAAGGTTGTAAAACTTACGTAAGGGGTTCTCAAAAAAATACACACGAATTTTCATAATTTTCTCCACAAAAATAGCCACTCGATGAATTGGAAATTTTACTTTTCGGTACATACATATATTTATTTATATAGCGCGGAAAAATATAGAATATTATTAGAGTGCCTTCATTTTTCACCAACATATTACACAGCCAGAGAGTAATGACCCCGATGCCAGTACCAAAGTATACCCGAGTATTTTTTGTTTTTGTGACTCCCATTGACTATATAGTCGAGCCGAAGCTCCGAAGGTCAAGAGCAGCTTTTGAAACACAAGCACACGCATACGTAACGAGCGAGAGATTTTTGAAAAAGTTGCGCAACCCGCGAAAAACTTTTGAGTGGCTTTTCGGTGCCCACATTACACACAGACCACTCCGCGGCTCCGAAACGATTGGGAAAGAGCCTGCGCGAGGAATTTTGTTTTCAATGAGAGGAGCGCCTGTGGGAGCAGGCTATAAAAGGAGCCGCGGACGCTGCGAGCGCCGCCGTGAGCTTGGAACTTTGGGATCGGGACCCGCGAGCCGAGCGCCGATGGCTCGTTCTCGATTTATGTAATTTACAGTCCTCCGTGAATTAATCCTCGGCTCGGATCTTATATGTATACCTGTATACACATGTATAGGGACGATCGAGTGCGAGCGCACTGAGTGTTTGTTTTATGGACGCGTTTTATGTATCAAGTAGGTGGCGTTTTCTAGTTTTCATCGTTCGGAGCGTTGTAGTCTGGAGAGGGGAGGGATTTTTACTGTTCGACTCGTAAAAAAAATTGGATATCGGCTGGTATCTCGATTCGATCGATAAAAAATGAGTGCTGCGCGACCTTATCGATGCTATAAAGTCGTGATACTTATAACTTACATTTTCTTTCGGTGCATGAATGGCTGTGAGAACAAATGGAAATATAGTGCGGTGCACTATCTGACATTTTTTTTTTCAAACACTTTACGTCTCACATTTTTCAATCGTTGTTGAATTTCCGTCGCGCTTTCACAAAAAAAGGCGCGATACGTTATCGTGGTATAATAGATAAGAATACATGCGGAAACTCCAAACAGAGCAGACAGAGATGAAAGTGGCAAAGCATATGTACGGACCAGAGCGCCTTCGTTATATGATCTCGGTGAAAGTGAAATTGCACGTTGCTATCTGGTCGCTTTTTTTTCTCCCCCACATATAACAGCCCCGATTTTTCTATGAGCGTGCAGTTTCATTGAAAAGAAATCGAGACCGACTTTCTCCGCTGCAACGCCGCGGGAAAACTGTATTTACGAGCCAGCTGGTACGGGAAGTAAAATCCTAGGTACTGTATGCACCTTGGACTTTGATTTTGACTGCGACTTAGACTCGCAGCTGGATATTCTTTACTCTACAATGCTATTTTGAGTTGCATTGGTTCATTTATTTAATATCGACTACAATTGACGCCCATATTGACCCGCTCTCTTTGTTCTATTTTAATGGCCATGTAATCGTAAATTTTGCAGTTTTAGACGGGAAACTGTACAGAAGATACGATGTTGCAGTGTTTTTCTGGCATTCTTTGTAACTCATGAGCGAGTATAATGCAGCACTCGTAGTTGTAGGTGCGAAATGTTGTTTTTTATCGGCACTTTGTTACACAGAGAAAAGCTTTGGAGTAATGTTGACCGCAAATCTAGGGTAAAATTCATAGTCCCAACAAGTATTACTCAATTTAACCCATTCTCTCTCTCTCTCTCTCTCTCTCTCTACCTCATATTTATCAATTTTTTAGCTAAACGATTGCATGATGATGTTTCGAACGGTAAAAAAATATCAAAACGCACATAGATACGTACGCGTTTCGAACACACAACACTCGACCCACCATAGAAAACGCAAGCGCTCCAAGAAGTACAGGCACACTGATATACCAAAGTCACTGCCAATAAAAATGCACGGTCGCACGCGCTCACGGGCGAGGAAGGGAGGATGGAACGAAAGAGGCGCAGACCGCGATCCGAATCTCAGATCAGTTGGCCTAGCGCACGCACTTGCATGGCTGACACACAATGCCTAGGCAAATAGGATGTAGGTAGGTAGGCATACGCAGTGTACATATATAAAAGTGCCGGCCGTCAGGACTGCACTTGGCAACCGACCGACCTGCTTATTCTTTTTCTTCTTCTTCTTCGAGTGTCTTCCTCTCTTCTTTGCTTTCCCATTGGGGCTTCGTTTGCGTTGTGTTAGCGAGCGACGGCGGGAGGGAGCGAAATAGTGTCACTGGCACTGTCACTCGGTTTTCGCCGGAGAAACGCACGCGAGAAAATCGAAACGCGCGTAAGTATAAGCGTGAGTAAGGAGTCCGCGCCAGCGAAACTTGGCCGCAGTCCCGGGGCGATGGAACGAAACCAAGCGCGGTATGGAGAATGAGATTTTTAGGCCTCTGTATTCATGCATACTTTCCGCTCGTCGTCGAACGAGCTGGCGGATTTTTCATTTATTATATACACATTTGGGTGACTTATGTTGGATATTTGTTCATCCGTTGTTACAACCATCCACAAAGAAGATTTCTTTCAAAAACATCGAGTTAGTAGTCCCAAAAATTATCGATTCCTTTTTCCCCTTTGAAAATTTCTCCAGTGACATACTTTTCTAGCTCTTTTGAAGCTTTCTACAAGATATCGCGATGAACTGAGAAAAATAGATCAATATATGACTTTTTGAAGATATTAATTATTCTTGATTCGGATTGAAAATTAATTTCTTTAATACATTTTCAAATTCACTTACATTTGTCTGGCTGTATGACATGACTGGTTAAAGCACAATTACAGTGAACTCGGTGAGATTGGGTTAAATACTTCATGGTTAAAGTAGTACCCATCGTGTGTTACATTTAGACAGCTGTTTTCCAAAGGCTTGCAAATGACACCAAGTGCATGTGGATGACACCTATAGCAGCATTTTTCTTTAAATGCTTTTTTTTCTTTCATAATTTAAAACTTATGACAATGTACTTGCCAAAACCAAATGAATATCAACGAAACTTACAGTTCCAAATTATTTTGTCTGGAGGAGATCATATTAATTTTAGCCTGTCGCTGCACCTAAGATAAACAATTTTTAATTCAGTATTTAAATAAGTAGTGAATACCATATCAACAGTAATTATTTTGTAAGCTATGTTAAAATTCTTTTGATGTATTAAAAAATTAGGTTACGTAAAATTTAAAAAATTAACTCTATTAAGAGTGCACAAAAGACACTGAATTAACCCAACGTACGACGTACGACGCACTTGAAATGTTTAAAGCGCACACAGCAGCTGCTAAAAGTAACGCGAAAAATGCATCGAGTGCGAACAAGCGGAGGAAAAAAAGAAGGAGGAGGAGGAGGAGGAGGAGGTGGATAAAAAAAAGCACCGTAAGGCCGGGGCGACTGAATGAAATATCAATTTCTCGGGCCTGCCGCGGTCATTGGCCAGCAGCAGCAGCAGCAGCAGCCAGGCTGG
>JAPYYV010021954.1:0-13270 GCA_030522625.1 Copidosoma aretas
GCCGTCTGCTAGAATGTACTATACGATAGTATAGTTCTCTAGCCATAGCAGCGCCATCGGGCGGTGAGGCTAAGTACTTATCGGACCACCCTCGTACACACACTTTAAATATATTGCATGAGTAATAAAAAAATCAGAATTTCAAATAGTGCATACGCAATCTTGTTTGACGCAATGGGGATATTGTATTGATTTCCAGTTACTTTGCAATACAATGATACGCGTAATATCTTCTTTATTTGTGCACACCTTATAAACATGATTTAAATTTCATTCCGTAATTTTCTAATCTTTATGAATCCTAATTCACAATAATAACCCAAACTAGTGACCCAATGCTATACGTAACGATTATGTCGAATTAAACCTTTATTTTATAAAGTATTTCGTCTTCAAAGGAATAGCACTTTCATGTTATAATTTATATCGTTAGATTTTTTTTTTTATTTTCTAATATCCTTTAGAGAATTGTGTCATTGCTTTAATAGCTTTCCGTGTCATCATTTTGATGTCTTGCAAATACTTACTCACAAAAAATCGGTATTTTCAAGCATACGGATATTCTGTCCAGAAAACGGAGGGCTCGATGCATTACAAATGCAGGGTATAGAGACTGTCACTGGCAACGATGCCACTAAGTACTTAAACGTATACTTATACCACTTTCGTATTGCGTGCGTGGGTAAAGATACCTGTTCCACGTCAGCAGGTGCCGTCCGTCCGATGGACGGACTGAGCGAGAGAGATCTGTGTGATAATAAGTAAGTACCTATGACTGTAGATATAGATTTGCACCGGCACGTTGGTGCAGCGGTATAGAGTTGCAGTCTCGTCGATCTTCGAAATCAAGTAGTGTAGCTACATGCATGGGTAGGACTAAGTTTGAGTCTCACCGTGACTAAAGACTCGCTTCCGCTGTTTAATTGTCAGGGGTTCGATTAACTGTATCTCTCTCTAACGTTGCAAATAACGTGCCATCAGCTTAGACCATTCACGAGAATAAAGATATGTTGTTGATTCCTGCCATATCGTAGTGCATGCGTATTTAGTCGTTACACTGACGAATCCTCCGAGTTCAGAAGGTTAAGACCTTTAAAAGGTAAAAGGCAGGGAGGTGCGTCGCTGACTACGACAACGACGACAGTAGCAGCAGTCCTCACGCGTGGCCAAAGTGGACACCCAACGTACACGGAGAGAAACATTGGGCTCAGAGAACACAAGCATACGAGTCGTAAGAGCTCAATACAACACCAAGCTGTTTTGACGCAAGGCACCAGGCTCTTCTAGCCCACTGATTGAACTCGTAGAGTTTGATGTAGCGCCAAGGCACAAGAGCTCGAGAAAAGGGGGCGAGCGAGCCCAAGCCATTGGAATCATTCATGACGATTTCGAGGCTCAGCTCTACGATGAACATATAGATGTACAATACACATGTATTTCCCTTCCACCACTCTCGGACTCTCATGCTCTGTGTATATCTATATGTTCATCGTAGGGCCGAGCCTCGAGATCGTCATGAATGATTCCAATGGCTTGGGCTCGCTCGGTCCCTCTCCTCGAGCTCTTAGAGCTTGAGGCTACATCAAACTCTACAAGTTCAATCAGTGGGCTAGAAGAGCCTGGTGCCTAGCGTTAAAACGTCTTGGGGTTGTATTAAGCTCTTACGACTCGTATGCTTATGTTCTCTGAGCCCAATATTTCTCTCTGCTTATGTAAAGTATACGTATGTATTTATAATGTATAGGTATACTTTACATACGTTTAGGTGACTACTTCGGCCACTCTGCTTACTTAGCAGTCCCAAAAGCGGCAGGAGAAGTTACGGCTGTATATGTTATAACATATATGTACATATTAAACAGTACGCAGTGGCTCGGTCGGCTACGTCGTGGGTCGCAACACGAGAGACGGCAGCTCGATTACCTACCGGCTGGTGCAACTGTCCCGAGCCAGCACCTCTGTGATACGTGCTTCTATTCCCCGAAATGCTCTTCGTAAAAGGTTGGGCGACCTCGTCGAACCAAAATTGTCCTATTTTTCCCCCTACTCTACTCCCTGTAACGGGGAGGCCTACCATCCCTGTCCCAACTGTCGAGTGCTCTGAGTGGTAGATCCCTGTGATACCCGAACGTATGACAATCTAATATAAAAAAAATATGTTTATAAATATAGTGCATGTATAGATATACATAGCTAACACTTTAAATATGGTTAGCCGGCGACTTTTGGGAGCGCTGAGTCGCTGTCTCTATGTATAACCGAGCTATAAAGTTACACAGATTTTCAAAGCAAAGCCCACCATTCTAACAGACAGCTTACGTTCTTATATGACGCTTGGAGCCTTATTATTGAATATACCTTGAGGCTGCGTAATTGCTCAGTAGGTAGAGTGTCTTCCTGCTGATCTAGATGGCCGGGTTCGATTCCAACTCTGGGCAAAGATTTTTTCAAAAATGAAGAAGTTTTTTTTCCATAGTGGCAATCGTTCTTGTAGCTAACCCACTGCGCCCACCTACCTATAAAAACCTACTGATTTATAAAACCGAGCTATATACCGTATGGCGTAATACAGCAATGGTTGTCAACACGCCATGTGTGAGCCTGAGGGCGATGATAAATATACAAAAAAAAAAAAACACTTACCTTTAGGCAAATTTTAAAGCGATTCTTTTTTTTTTATCACTCCAAAGACTTACCTAA
Organism: Copidosoma aretas; assembly: GCA_030522625.1. Lineage (NCBI taxonomy): Eukaryota > Metazoa > Arthropoda > Insecta > Hymenoptera > Encyrtidae > Copidosoma > Copidosoma aretas. The sequence goes on from JAPYYV010021954.1 coordinate 2,701, forward strand.
CATTTTACTGTTATTGTAAAACTCAATTTTTTGCTTTTTTCACAACGACATTGTATGCTTGAAATCAGTAAAAAAATTCACAGAACCTGTGTTTTCTGATAAAGGTTATTCATGTTTTCATTGTTATTATTCATTTTTAACGTGAATTATTATTTATAATATGATGTGAATTCGAAATATTCATGGCAGTAGAGTAGCGTGCTGATGTATTATTGTAATATCACTTTTCTAACTGAAGTTAAGAAATTTCCATTTCATCTTTTACACCAGTGACTTCCAAGTTAATAATTATTATTCATCAAGGTAGAATTAATGTAATGATTTTGGTGGCGGGAGAATATATGGTTAAATTTTTTAACATCAATACCCCGTGCTACAGAAAAGAAAAAATCGTGCATCTCCCATACATTATCATTGTTACTAAAATAATTAGTATTTTTTTATACTTCGAAATAACTAAGTTATTCTAATCAGTATAGGTAAACCTAATTGTACTATATTTCCAAATAATTTCTAACACAACTTTATTATTTTTTTGCTTTTTATCTTTTTACTCAATTCCTTTAATTTCATTGAAACTAAAAACATGCTATAACAAAAAAATTATATTCTTTTTGTGTGGACCAAAGCTTGCATGTAAAACATCATAAATATAAGAGGAACATGAAAATAAATAAAATTTGTCGAAGCAAGAAAGCTATTCGTAGAAGATTAAGGGTAGATACATTCGCCTATAACACGATAAGTTATATTTCATCGGTAACTCGAACACTAACTAATAAAGGCTTTTAATAACCAGCAGCGTACGTAGAAAATTAACATACACTATTTGTAAAGGTTATGACAGTGTAATTGTACCGTATTCTATTTTTTTCCATACTATTTTAAGTACGATGAAGTATAGCCCTTGTTAAGTAGGTAATAATGCTTCTTTCAGAGTGCCTTTAAAAATATGTATGAAATAAAGCAAATATACACTGACTTGTACCCTTGCAGCTTCACCCACAATAAACAGCATGAATAAATTTTTCTTTTTTGTAACTAGAATTTTATGTCACACCCAAACAATTACTGAAATTTTAATTTATTTCATGTTTAAAGTAACATTATTTCCCTTTAATAGGAATTTTAATGTTTATCTAGTATTTAAAGGAATAAAAAAAAATCATTTCAAAGTCCGTAATGATAACATGTTTCTTAGACTTACACTCCGGAAAAGAAATTTACCGAAATTATCAAGCGTTTCTATTTTTTAAATGGCCGACTTGTGATCCCTGATTGCAAAACACTATGTGAAGTTCGGAATGTTAAAGACCACAAACCATATATTGGTAAAATTTCAATTATGTTTTTTAAAAATATTTTGTACTAGACTATATAAAAGATAAATTTGTATGTTTTCAGCACAGTTTATGCATCTTGCTATGGTAATACAGAAATAGTCAACAAGAAATCTGACATTTTTTCAGGTGAAAATGGATATTGACGACAGTAAGTAATTTTAATTTACTTTTTTAATTATAAAATCACTAAAAATAAAAAATCTACAAGTGCATGTCATTACAAAATATTTTCTATACAGTTTTTAATGATCTGAAATACATAATAAAATTTCTAATTTTTTCAAAGTTGATGACTGTTAGAGATCTAATCTAACAGAACCAGGGATGGATTCTAGAGATACTTAGTGTGTTAAAAACTCTTTAATCACCTTAGATGTGCAATTTCAAAATATTCAATAAATAAATCGGCAAAATTATCATCAATATCCACCCAATATTGATTCTTCGAATTACCGAACATCAACAAATCTGTCGTCTGTCAACTGTACGGCACGTACTTCTGATGGCCCAAATTTGATAATTTAAGAATTATGAAATACACCTGAGTTTAACGGATCCAAATTCATAGTTTCTTCATAAAATCAAGATAAGGAATGAAAAATTTTTTTTATTTATGATACGATCATTAAGCGTTGGATTTTGGCACACTCAATGAAATTTAATCATTAAATTCAGACACAATGTTTTTAGTATTTTAATTTTTATAATTTTCGTTTAAATACTTACTAGTTTGAATAAATCAAATAAATTCTATCTTCGTAAATTTAATAATGCACACTAGTGATGTATGTCTAATGCACACACATATTGACAATTATGAATCATATTCGAATCTTTTTAAAAACTTCACGCTCAGTATTGTCGATTTGTTCTTTTATAAACTATGTCAAATTTGTTCTTAATTGTATACAAACTGATAACCATGCGATAAGACAGTTATCATTATTTTTCGCAGATAAGAAAGATAATGAAAAGAATGGCAGTATAAGATACAACTATAACAGACTTAACGGCAATATCTTGCATAGCAATAGTTCAAATTTTCAAAATTTTCCAAAAGTCAATGACCATCACCTGCCAACTATGAGTTTCCTTTAAAACAATGAAACAAACAGTGATTTCATGATTTAGTCAATTATACAGTGCAGTACACTAAATACAACGATTTCTATGGATTTATCTGAAAAATTTATCAAGAAAACAATATTATAAACTGTGACGGTAAGTGAATTAATTTTAAGTACAATTCTGATAAAACTTTATAGGAAAAATTTATTTGTATATTGTCAAACTAGAGTTCTTAACTTTTTAAAATTTTCGTTTAATTATAGAAATAAGATCTGTTCTTGTCTAAGTCAATTTGAAATATATTTATTAATTTGTTTTGCGTTTGATATTTTAATAAAAATTACTTAGGCAACATTTAATTATTTCTCAATCAAAAAAGTTTTTTTGATGACTAAACAAAATAAATTGGCTGTTCAACTACAAAAACTATATCGGCGTACGGAGAATCGTAGTGATCATGCGTGTCTGTTCTGGAAACGCAGCAATACCATGAGGGTGTGCTGCCAACTCTTTAATGGTGTAATTAGGTTCAAATTTACTTCTATACCTATTATCAACTCGCAGCTTTTAATTCTTTCTGTTTAATAAATTCAACGCAAATATAAAAATGTATTGTCAAAGTCATCAAAAATAAAAGGCTCTGGATGTTGTTTTAAAGCCAAATACTATAATTTTTTAATGGAATTAAAACAATCTGAAAATATTATCGTATGATTCAATTCCAAGCGATTGTCCCTCTCTCTTGTCTTAAATTGAGTATGCTTTGGACTCGGGCGTGTTGACGGCAATTTTGGTCGATTCATATTTATCGTAGATAAACCGGTTATTGATACCAAAAATAATTGTATTTTGCTCTCACTTTCATTTAAATTTATAAATTCTCAATAGTTTTTTTTTAGAATAATTATTAAGATTAATATAATAATTTAATAATATAGAAACAAGTACATTTGATATATTTCATACTATTTCTTCAATTTTGTTGATGCTGAAAAAGAATTGGACAAAAATAATGAGATAAACAGGAACATGAGTACGAAAAGTATTATTCTAATAAAACTAAAAACGTGTAAGTGCTTGAGACAACCAGATGAGTGGAAATAAAGCAAAAAAAAAAAATAGCGAATAACTTCGAAAGGCCAGGAATAACAAAAAGTAATACGAAAATGGACGGGAAAAAAATGGGGTAAGGATGCGACAGAAACTGCAGAGTTAGTGGCCAGGGTAGAAACAGTTATGAAGATCGCAAGAAATTTTTTAATGAGTTTGAGAATACTAGTACTGGCACCAGAAGAAGTTTATCGCGAGAGTTCGTCCTCATTTGTTTCGGACTACGCATGAAATTTTTTCGCTCGATGTTCGCAAGCACGTTTGGTAAGACAATTTTCGTGATTAGCGTATGCATAAAAATTAATTTAAAAGACACTATAAATATTTAGTTAAGTATTATTTCCTTACTTTGTTGAAAAAAATTAAATGATGCCATAAGCAATCGTCCGATTAAGATTAATACTAATCTGTTGTTTTTTCTCTAAATACTTAACAATTATAAGTCAAAAGAACACTTACAATAACCTACTGCCTCAACTGGTAGGATACCACTAAATTTACAGTGTCGTAACAAGCAGAATAGCATTTAAGATAGGTTTGGTCTTTAAGTGCCACACAGAACATGCATGTTGTGAAATTATCACGAAGTCCATTAGAAATTAAAAGTTTGATTAAAATCTTTAATTATAAGGTACTGACTACTAATAAATGTTTAGTGTATGATCTTACGTGAACAAAGTTCATGAACAATTAAACGCAGTCGATAAATAAGCCAACTTGACTACAATAAGCTGAATAATTAAAATTAATTTCAATCATTACTAGTGAGAATTATTTTTAAGGTCCTTAAAATTTGTATTTTTCATTCTTATATAATTACAATTGTCATAGTCAATTTTAATCTATGTAAAGATCCGTTGGAATAATGTAGTTGGGGCAGTTTCCAAGTACAATCTGTAACTAATGTCTAACTAATGTAATCCTATAGCAATATTTTTTAACGTCACCCCTTTCAGAAATACTAATACTCGTTTACTTGAATATAAATATTTATTTTTTTAAACATGATTCAGTTTCAGTTTAAAAAAAACTTTATTTTCCTAATTTTTAATCAACTTTTAAAATTCAAATAATTATTCGTTAGTGTTATACATATCTGATGCCCTACATTATAATTCGGCCTTACAAAAAATTATGTTACTTAAAATCAAACTACTTTAACTACTATTGTATGTTGAAGAAAAAATCATCATTTAGCTACTCAATTTACTTACGCGAAAAGTTTTGTTACAGTTAGAACAAACTTTTTTTTGTTGTACAATAACAAGTTTACCTGCAACAATCGTAATAGCTTTGGGATGGAAATACATTGTAGAGACTCGCTCACAATATTGCTGAATATTATATGGACTCTGCACTGACATTAAACATGTCACTAATCCCTTAACATAATGATAGCTATGAATGCATCAATGCGCATTGTTTTTGCGAATGGAGTTCAATATATTTCAGAGAATATATCAAAGCATATTTATTTTAGCAATAAAACAACCGCTGCCAATAAATTAGCACAAAGATTTCTCAACAACATTCTTCTGAAATTATTTAACTAACCAAAAATAAAAAAAAATATTCAAATGATTTAAAATGTATATAAAAGCTATATTCATGCACTATAATGTGAAATTCTTCTGAAAGTAAGATTATGATTTTTACCTAAATAGTACAAAAAATATTGTCAAAATTTTTTTGAAATTAAAAACAATTGAACAAATAGATTGGAACTAATAACAACAATAAATTTACGTAATATAACTGTCTTAAGGCTAAAATATTGTTGAATTATGATGCTATTTGATAATCTATAGAATAAATCTATTTAAAACATCAAATTGAAACTATTTTACTCCAAAAACAGCAAAAACTGTTTTTTTACCATCAAACGTCGTTATAATAACCATGATGGGGTATGAAGCGTCAAATTTATTGGTAAACCTATACTAGGGTATAAAAATAGTCATTTTAAGCCCCAGATCATTAAAATGATTTAAAGGGCTTCTAAAATATGACTGATGCAAGAAAAAAAATTTTAGATTTTCTTTAATCAAAAAACCAGATGATGTAAAAAAATCATATTCAAATTAAACATGAGGCTGTCTTATTGCTTTATGAGATACAACTATTAAGGAAATCAAATTTTAATTATTTTACCTTAAACTAGCAAAAAACCGCATTTTGGGCATCGAAAGACGTCGGAAAAACCCTAATAAGGTACATAACTATGGTTTTTCTATCAAGCAGATGTAGGGATATAAAAACGAACAGGTTTAACGTTCAACAATCAAAATCACTTGAAGTCTTTCTAAGATATGACTCATTTTCCACAAACATCTTAGTATTTCTTGAATAAAAACGGAGCAAAATGACTTATCAAGATATTTTAAGATGAAAAATAGAGCTATTTTGAAGCTCTAGCAGATGTGACTGCACATAAATTTTATGACAATTGTGTACACCTTTAAATAAAAGCTAAAAACCGTTTTTCGACCGTAACAATCGTTATAAAAAAACCTTAATAAGGTATAAACCTAAAATTTTTCCCCCGAGCCGATTATAACCCAATAACTCAATTTTAAGCCCAGAATCATCAATACCGTTGGGTTTCTGAGATATGACTGATTACTTACAAACATACGTGCATACATACATACACACATACACTCTCTAACACACACACACACGCATATATATATATATATATATATATATATACAGAGAGAGAGAGAGAGAGAGAGAGCGCGAGAGAGGGAGGGAGAGACAGAGACTTTTTCATTTTAGACTATATATAATACATTTCCACATTCTCCACAAAAAAAATTTTTTTCCGTTACAAAGCTTTCTCTATAAGAAAGCAAAGTTCTAATGAATATATTCTATATAAACATATTAATTTTCAAAGTTATAACAAGGAGAATGTTAGAAACTATTGAAAAGAAAATAAGTATCAGTACATCAGGACAAATTATTGTAGGTGACAAGCATGGACGGTTTTTAAAAACGAGGACAATAATTTCTGACAAAATTAGACAATCTGTAAGGAAAAACGTTGAATCGTTTGAACAAAAGAATATAACTATTTCAGAGCTTTATCATGTTGTGATTATCTGGATGAGAGTTTGACTGTTTCTAAAATGTATAAGAAGTACAAAGAATCGATGGGAGATAAGCCTAATAATGAAATTTCCTCTAGTTATCGTTATAGATATCTATTTGATCATGAGATTAGTTTAGCTTTTTATCATCCAAAAAAGGATCTGTATAATAAATGCAGTATATATTATTCCTTACCAGAAGAGAAAAAGAAACTGTCAGGTAACTAGAACAGTCATGAATTACATTAAAGGAATAAATATTTTGCCAGAAATCAAATAAATGCAGATAAAGAAGAAGCTGCAGGGAATAATTTAGTTGCTTGTGCGTGTTTTGACTTGCAAAAAATTTTAAATGCTCCACACACTGATGTCTCATCTCTCTATTATATAAAAAAATTATCTTCCTATAACTTTACAATTTTTAATCAGAACATTAAAAAAGCTAAATGCTTCCGTTGCAATAAAGTAACAGTCAAGAGAGTAGCGAGCGAGATAGCTAGTTGTGTCTGGACGTATGTGAAAGCTAAAGCTTCATTAAAAGAAAAGGACTTTCGCTTATGAAGGGACAAGTGTTTTGCAGAAAACAGGAATAAGCTTCTGTACAGGATGTACGCAAAAGTTTTAAAGGAATTGAAAATCACAATAAACCACAAGTATTTATTAATTTTTATTATTTCTTATTCGTTTTATTACCTTTTTTTTCTAGAATAATTGTTGAAATTTAAGGTTTAATTGTTTGTATAACAGTAAAATAAGTTAAACTAACAGTCTTTTAATATACTTTTGATTTGAAATCTCAATAATCTACAAGTCTTTTAAAAATTAACCAATGTCTCTACAATCAATATATCTGAAAACTTAAATTAATGTTTATTTTTTTGCAGAAATATTATACGCACGTAAAACGAAATGTAAGAAGAAAATTTTTTCAAGCAATAGCACTGAAAATGTTGTAGGAGTAAAATTTCCTGTTTGAATGATTTAAATAATATCTCCGAACCACATTTGCCAAGAATTTCAGCGAAAATTTTTTGTCTTTTATTGGTACAATTATTTATTCTAATGTTAGATAGTGACGTATTAACAGATTTTCTTTTTTTCATAAAATCTACACGCTGTTTTACAAGAAAAATGCATTTATAATTTCTTTAAAAAATATTTCAATTAAATAATCAAATCCAATTATAATACTTTTTCAAGACCAAAATTTACTTACTGTTGAAAATTTTTGACTATTTAATCAAAGCATATGTCTAGTTTTAAATGATTCAAGAAAGTAAATAATTTTTTTTACTTATATGTGAATCAAACATCACTATTGTTTATTCAAATTTTTTATTAATTTTTGATAAACTTCTGGAGATAATTTATTTATTTTAATTTCTGCATACGTTGTAAATCGATAAAAAAAAAATTATACTAGTTTGCATGAAAATATTTTTCTTTAATCGTATCTCGTGAAGGGTCACACTTAATCAAGGGGTGACTCGGTACATTCAACGATAGAACGAGCTGCTAGGAAGCATACAATTTTTTTTAGTACAAGTAAAGTGACGTTATTTAAGATGCGAAAAGTAAAATCTCTAAGTACATACTTTATGAAATTACTGAAGACGACATTTTTGATTTCTCAAGTTTGTCAAAAAAAATTTTTGGAAAAAAATTAAAGTTTCACATGTATCCTGTATTAAAATAAGACCAAGTAAAAAAATGTTGTACACATATGAGTATGAAAAGGATGCAACCATAATTGTACAATACCTCGACTTTGAATTTAAAAAATTTCATGACAGTAGGTTATGTTTAGATGACGCAAAAAAAAAGATCTCAAATGTCTAATGGATAAAAAAATAATCCTTAAAAAATATCACGATGTTTATAACGATTTAATGAGAGTAGCTGATGCTGCGAGCTAATTTTTTGCTACCGACAGCGAGAAAAAATGTAACTAATTTGTAAATAAATAAAGACCTAATAATGTTTTCCATTATTGCTATCAATTTTTTTAAATGTTTACAATTCAAATTTTTTATTCTCCTAAAATTTGATGTCATAGTATTTGAAATTATTTCTAAATGCGTTAGCTTTAAGATCGTTTACTTTTTTTGTACTTAGTGTCTTACATAATGCAATAAAGGAATACAAAAATTAAATTAAAGACGTGCTTCCTTACATCCAGTAACCTGTGTGTTTGTATCTCAGTGAAATATATAGAAATGAACGTGCTACTTAGTACTTACTTGTATGCGGCGCGGCGATTCTGTCAAAATTGTTCAGATCTCAGAACAAAACTTTTGATTCAGTACTTTTTGGAATCAATTATATATTCCAACATGAACTGTATTTCAAACATTCATAAAAGCACCCACGTATTTTGTTTCAAAGTAATGGTCTCTATAAATTAAGCTAAAAAAAAATTCTTGTTGCAAAATAAAAATTAAAGAATTGTAAAATGTTTAAGAACACAATATATACATTTAATGGATTAATCATTACTATATAAATATACATAGTTACTTAGTTTACGCTGACATGTAATAAGGCGGTCAAGAAATTTATTTCTTTAGAGTGTCAAAACTTACAATAGAGTTAAAAGTTCTCAACTCGAACTCTTGATTCCCAAATAACAATAAAATTTATTCTTCTTAACTACAACCTTGGTCATCTTTATTCTCATTCCTTTCATATAATTATTAAATGCATCAAATCAAAAAGCCAAATTGGAGTGTATTTCTTTTATTAGCCAATGTCGATATTTCACTGCAGATAGCAGCCTCTTCAGGACAATTTATACTATATTTTCACATAAAAACGAAACACATAAATTATTATACATAATTATTATAAACATTGTAAGCATTGATGAATATAAAAACATACGTGTTGGAAGGTGCCTCAAGCACTTCGAAAGAACAAACAAAAGCATCCCTTTGTGATTAATACATCGCCGATCTACACTGCTATCATCGCATACACAAACAAAGGCTATATACAGAGTATCTAGAGAAACGCAACGCTACTATTTAAATTACAAGAAACATACCTCCTTTATTTACAAGAAAACAATACATCAGAAATTATCTCAAAAATAATTAAACAAACTCATGTTGTGTTAAAGTGTTACTTATAGAGCATATAAGGTGCATCAAAAAACAAGATGATTCATCTGTACTAGTCAGACACGTGAAAGAAACGGGACCCGCGTTTGATTTTGATAGGGTTAAAGTTTTGGATATGGAAGAATCAAAATTTAGACGTGAGTTCTCAGAGATGTTGCATATTCTCTGGTTCTCGAACAACAACAATAGAAAGTCAGACCTGAATAATTTATCTGATTTTTAGAAACATTTTATAAAAAATGTAGCAAAGAAATTGTAATAATAAATTAACAAAGATGAGGGAAATCTGACTTTTTATTAATATAACTAACCAAAATGTTACAAGAATAAGTTTTTACTAGACTATTAAAAATATGTTATGGGTAGATGTGTTATATCCCTCAGTCCCACTCCCATTGTTCCGTTTGTAGAATGCACCTGATGTGTACTGTCACCCTGCTTGACGAGCTTACGGCACAGTTTGACCCTTATGGCTATTGAGAAAGTACACCCATCGTACCGTTGGTAGAACGTACCTGAGTTTGTCCGTCACCCTGTTCGATGTGTTTACAACATGGCTTGGCCCTTATACCCATTTATAGCTGACTAGAATTGCTCTATAAGTAACACTTTAACACAACATGAGTTTGTACAATTATGTTTGAGATAATTTCTGATGTATTGTTTTCTTGTAAATAAAGAAGGTATGTTTCTTGTAATTTCAATAGTAGCGTTGCGTTTCTCTAGCTACTCTGTATAGAGCCTTTGTTTGTGTTTGCGATGATAGCAGTGTAGATCGGCGATGTATTAATCACAAAGGGATGCTTTTGTTTGTTCTTTCGAAGTGCTTGAGGCACCT
>JAPYYV010021955.1:0-18601 GCA_030522625.1 Copidosoma aretas
ACTTTTGAAACCGTCGTTCTGGACGTTCCCCCCCCCCCCGCCGTATCTCTCGGGGGGAGGTTATCGCGGGTCTGAGTAATCGAATCGGGGATTGATCAGCCCCGGGTGCGCGTGTTTTGAATTCGGCGAGGGGGAACTCTTTCGCCCTTTTTCTTTCGAGCTTGCGAATTTGCTTTTCGTGCGTTTTTTACCGGAGAAAAAGTGGAATTCGCGGGAAAAAAAGGGGTTAACCCTGAAACGAGCGGGGTCCGAGATAATTTTACAAGTTTTCGGTAGATAGCTTCGCTTACAAACTATGATTCACAATCGGAAAGGTTTTCATCGAGGAAAACAAAAATTTGGTAAGCTCTGAAGATGATAAAAATCCGGGTGGTTGGTATAAAATAAAAGATCGACATTTAGACACAATTTTCTACCTTTTTTTCTACCGGAACCTTCGAAGCGCGTTGATCCTTTTAAATTCTCCAACTTATATTGCACTGCTCCGTTGGTAAATCCATCAGTCCTATACTTATGTTCCATACATGTAAAAAACATGATTCTTATTCATGAATTCAGCCACTCGGCACCCACCGCTGTTCCGTAAAGGCTCAAACTAAACGCCCATAACACCCCAAATCTCAAATACGTGTTCCACCCTCCGCACCCCGACTGTACTTAAAAATAATAAACACCCCGACAGCACCCCCCTTGGAGCGAAGAAACGACGCGATCACCCATCAATTAACAACCCCCTCCGTTAACATAAAAATCATCCAGGAGCCCGACTAAACGTCCGCTCCGTGCATCTGTACGCTGAATACGCGCGTCCAGCCCCGCCGAGACGCATTAACATCCGATATCGAATTGCGGCACTCAAATGGGGCGGAGACGGAGGAGGAGGAGTAGTCGCGATAGTCCATCCGTCCGTCGGGCGAAATTGCTTTATTCAAATGGCCGCTTTTCCATGGTCGTTAAACTCCTTATCGACTTGACGGCTCTCAACGTCCCCCCCCCCCCCCCCTCCCCTCGGGCTGTATGGTGCCCAATGCATCGGTATACGCGGGTGACAGACCCCCCGCTGTGTGCGCGACCCCTCCGCAGACGGTACAGTGTATGGGGCCGTTTTACGACCCCACCCTCTCCCTCGGCTCTAAAACCAGGAGGGACTCCTTCGCGAGGGTCGAGATTCGCGCGATCGCGGATAATCGACGCTCCACGCTCGGGGATGTACAAATTGAATCTTGGGCTTCTTTCCCCCCCGTGCTTTCCGCCGATAGTTGGGAGGAGCCCGGGGCTTCGCTGATCCACTTATGATCCGGGGGAAACGATGTTATTCGATACGTCGTCACGGATATGTGTGTAGAGGGTATGGGGATGCCTGTATCCACCGTGTGCGTGTACGTACGTATGGGGCAGGTTTTTTACTTTTTTCGGGACCGACGCGCCTGTTGCGTCTCGAGATGAATCAGAGTACGGAGGACGCGGCGTTCGTCTCGCCGAGAACAATTTTTGTTCCGTTGGTCGATCCCCGATTGAGATCGGTGGAAAATGGTATTTCGAAAATTCACAAGAGTTGAAACTGTACTCTACAATGTAGAAGGGTGGCGGGTGGAAATTAGAAACATCTTTCTTATCGACGCTCGCGGGTGGCGAAAGGGCCGATATCGTATCATAAAATCCGATGCCGCCGCAGAGCGCGGGAGCGGAGCGTTTCGAGGGGGCGGTTGAATTTTACGAGGCGTGAGAATTCCTCCCGATAGATGACGCCACGCGCTCCGCTCGCCGCGCCGGAGAAAAAACCTCGCCGGAGAATCGATCTCGCGCGCGCGACTGGCGAGTTTCACGGGCTTTCGTTTTTCAGCTTCAGCTCGTATATAATATACACGACAATGCTTACTCGTGACTTTTTGTTTCGATCGTTGTATTTTTTCAAGGGAAATCGCGACTATGGGCATTTTTGTCTTATCTCGTACGAGACGAATGAATCGACGAATCGACCGAGGGATCAGCGAAGAATCATCGATATATCCGTTCTTTTGCGGCTACTTGGGGAACGGATTTTTACTTCCAGAGATTTATTTTTTGTATCTCATTCGTTCCAAACGCAGACTTGAGCACTGTTCAGCAGCAACGGAATGAAACGTGATTAAGAAAACAATCAGATTCGCAAACCTTTAAAACTTATAACTTTTGATTTAGCGTCACCAATTGAGAGAGTTCTGTGTCAATAAACATATGCACCAGACGGATGATCGAGGCTCGAACCCAGTGTACACGGATCCCCGATCACCGAGCCCGTCCCTTTGCCACCCGCCCCATGCGGACGGACGCTCGACCATAACTTGTTCGACGAGAAAAACAGGAGAGCGGCTGATAAACAATAATCCTGCCGCCGATATTTCACGCGCTGTGAGCACATACACGACTGGCACCCTCCTCCACACCACTCGGCGTATACTCGTTGTACCAGCAGCATCACTATTTGCTCTCTTTCTCATCTCGCCTCTCGATCCGTTTCTGCCCCCGCCCCCCCCCCCCCCCCCCCCCCCCCCCCCCCCCCCCCCCCCCCCCTCCCCCTCCTCCACGCCCGCGTCACCTTTCACATCGCCTTTCGATCCTCGAAGAACAGCGCATACGAATCGATACGATCATTCGAGTCCTAGAAAACAGAGCCGATGTTTCATGGAAATCAGGCCCTCGCGCGCGAACAAACAGTATACTGGGGCTCGTTGTTCCGCTCTTCCACGTTATACCCCCTCCTTGCGAGATAGGGAGAATGAGGCGATGAGTGGACGGATACGTGCGCACACGCGTGCCTCTCTCGAGTAAATCTCCGCTCGAGCGTTCGGACGGAATCGAAGAGAAAGCTCGAGCGCAACGCGCGGATGCGGCATTTTCGTTGATGTTTTTTGCTTTGTTTTTTCCTCCCCACGAGACAAACGATTCGTACGACATTTGCCAGGCTACTCTTCGGGCAGGCGCTCGGCGAGCGAGTCGACGATTCGGAGAGGGGAAAAAAGCGATCGTCCGGCCATGCAGGAGGGACGAGCGAGAGAGGGCCGGAGGCGAGGATGCGCATCGCGTGCACGCGGGCGGGACGAAGGGGGCCCGGGCAAACAGCGAGTTCATTTCGGCTTCGCGCGCGGAGGGGGACTTGCTTGCCTCTCTCGTCGCTGTCGACGACTCATCTCCCGGCTCTTACTTATTCCGACGGCTTATTGTTGCGGGAGGGTCGGCGGGTGTACACGCTACAATGTATTGTACATACACGCGTTGGTGGCATCGCGGGCTCGGATTACGCGGGGCTTGAGGTAAAAGGTGCTTGGGGGTATCTATGTATGCGTGTACGTCTCTGTTGTGTCGAACCGGGTAATACGGAGTAATGAGTTGTGCGACGCGGGACGAGGGAGTCGGACGGAAAGTGCGAATCCCTCGTCGTCCGAGCAAACGTTTGCGCTTGCGTATTGTGTCGGTACGATTTTTAAAAAATTTTCTTTCGATTCTCTGCTAAGAACGCCGTCCGAAGTACGAACCGAGAGCGAAAACGCGAAAACGGGTGCACAAGGGGAGAACGACGGAGATGAAAACCCGAGGCTGACCCGATGCGCGAGTTTCGCGGAAGCTGGTTGAGCGAGTATTTTTCGGAGAAGAGACATTTTCGTCAACTTGTACTTCCCGGAATGTTTTGATTGCAAAATGAACGTGGTTGCGGTGGAACTCCAAGTATAAATTTGATTGAAAAAAAAACTCTGGATCGAGAATCGTCCGTTGTGCGCGCGGAAAATTAATCTTGCTGAAATTTACTGGAAAATTAAAAAGCTCGGAGTCATCGATGCGCCATCGCCCCCCCGACTTCTTCCCCCTTATTACCGATGAGATTCGTTCCCCGATGCCATTAGCGGAAATTAAATTCGACATTATCCACCCCCGCCCCCCTTCCCTGCACACGTGGTTTCACGCGTACAAACGATCAAAACCTTCTCGGCCTCCAACATAAGTATATACGATGCAGCTCTCGCGGAAAAGCGCCCCCAGCTAGGGACTTTTTATGCTCTACCTGTACGTATAATACGTATACCCTCCCGCGAGGAGAGCGGACAGGAGGAGGAGGGGAAAACTCGGCTCGGGCTGAAAAGAAAAGCGAATCAATAAAGCGTCGCCCTCCTGCTCCTCCTACGCTCCTGTCCTTTCTCCTTGAGCTTCCGTCTCTCTCTCTCTCTCTCTCTCTCTCTCTCACTCTCTCGCGCTGGTTGTATACGTATACTTTATGTATATATATATAGTTGTGCCAGGTTATATATGGGACGGGCGATGAGGAGCGTTTCCTCTCTCTATATGCATGAGATATATATATATATATTATACACGTACCGAACGAGCTATTCTTCTCGGCTCGGTTCGGCGTCGGTTTTTTGTACTTTTGCAACTTGATATTATTACCCCCGGAGCTGTCCTCATCGGTTATATATAATACATAACTGCTCGGGTCAATTTTCCTTTTTCCCTCCCACTCGTACCGTATAGCAGACGCAGAGCGGGGAAGGGTACTTTTATCTTTCATCAGCGGTAAAGTTGAAACTTCCCCCCCCCCCCCCTTTTTTTTAACAACAATCGTTTTTATTTTCAATCGAGTTGGAAAGAAATTTTTTTTCGCAATAATTTGACTTTCACGCGACAAAAAAACGTTCCGACATATTTGAGTGTTGAAATTGAGTGGCGGTTGATGGGATCGAAGAAAACTTTTCGTTTGAAATCAAAACAAACCGATGGTAAAAATAAAAATGTAAGCAGGAGGAAAATGAAAACTGTACCAGTGAATGAAAAATATATTAAACTACACAACTAATAAATTACAAACTTCATCTGGGAATCCACATGATAGCAATAAAAATGATTGAACAATAGTTCGAATTATGCGATGGGCTGCAACGCTGCCGTACACAACTTGCCTTATAATATTTTTAAAATCACGAATCAACGAAAAAGTACACGCAAAGTTGAGAAACACTCGGTAAAACAAAGAAACGAAACGAAATCAGAATCCACACGAGGGGTAAAATTATTTAAAAATGTATGAATCATAATAGAAACATCAGAGTTTTGCAGCAATTATTGGCCAACGGTTGTCCCTCCATCATATTATCCGCGTAAAACCTTGCAACGTCTGACCTAAAACTCATTCTTCCACTTACTATTCAGAATAATTCAAATTCGGAGGGGAGAAAGCTATCAACGAGGGGATATCGAAATGCCGCGTACAATTTACGATTAAAAATCCATATCCTGCCAATCGCTCGCGCATAGCTCGGATTCTCACACCAGACACCACGTGCGTCCCATTATTGCAATAACACATCCCTCTCCGTCTGCAAACTTATCCCCCCCCCCCCCGAGAACGCGCGCAGCCCTCGGAATCCGGGGCAAAATCGCTTTCGCGAGACGCGCGAGCACAATGTAATATACTTGCGCTACAGCGTCGTCATCCGCAACCCCGACTGCACGCGCGCACGACGCAATTTGCAAACGGTATTCGCTGGACCGCGCTCTGCGTACCATATGTACGTACCCTACAGGATAGAGAAGCGAGAAGGCAGGATCGCCGTGCGCGGTACACGAGGCACGGAGTTAATACACCAAGTGGGCGGAGGCGGGTCGAGGGGGCCAAAGCAGCACACACACACATGCACGCGCGCAGTTTATTAGTCGGCCACGTGCCGCGTGTACGCTCGTACCCGGGGAAGATTCCCTTCCGCCCGAGGCTGCTCGTGTGCAATGTATGTATGCCCGGGCACTCGCCAGAGAACAGTATATTAAACTTCTGACTCTGGACGCGCGAACAGCATTGTCGCAGCTACCCGTGAACTCTCTCTCGCACCGTGACGTACGATCCAGCCGTGTCGGGTCGAGTGCGATTTACGCGGGTCGAAGAGGATTGAAGAAAATAGCGCGTACGCGCGTAATTATCCAAGAATTATCATCGCGCCTCATCGTACGATTGCCTTCTGGGAATTTTCCCCCCGCGCGTGCTATACGCAGCCGCGCCACGGCCAACGTTCTCGGGCTCCCGATCCATCATAACAATCATCCGAGACGAAATAGAGTTATTATTCCCCAACCTCGAAGTCTCTATTCTGTACACCATAGGTGTATACGTGTGCAAAAGCGGCTGTACGAATCCCGTCATAGAACAAACTGATTCCGAATGCAGGAGGAGCGCCGTCCTCGCCCCCCGCACGAGCGAGCTTCGTAAGTTTGCATTTGATTATACGTACCGCGACGAGGAGCGAAAAGCTCCTTCCGTTATTTCCGCGCGCAAATTGTTACACATCGCTTTCGCCCGCCGATCGAGCCGCGAGGTAAGAAGAAAAAAAAAAGGAGCGAGAGCTGCGAAAAAGTCCCCCCGCGCTCGTTACGTCGACTCTTGCCTTCCCTCCGCGCGCGCCGATTCGGTATTCCGATCTCGCTGCCGTCGCGCGGGGTATCGCTCCCGGGAGTGCCCCCCCGGACTTCGAGGATCGATCGGTTTATTCGCGTTCGGCGCTCGTGCGTGAATTTCACTGGCGCTTTTTTCCCCGCGGCTGTTTCTTTCTTCGTGAAATTATTTTCGAATAGTACGACGGTATGATTTACCGCGGCACGCGCGTCGAGAGGAACGCGTGCTTCATTTTTTCTGCCGCGTTCCGATAAGACCCGTGCGAGTGTGGAACTCATTGGCCCGAATTTTCTCGCGGCACGCGCTGGGATTCATCGCCGACGGGGTGCTGGTCGAACCGTGGTGTACACTCGCCGTGTCTTAATTCGTGAACCGCGAAATTCAAACGTTCTAACTATTTTATACAACAGAAAATCCATACCTCCTGAATAAACAGTTGTAACTTTGATAAGAGATTGTTTGGGTCACATATGTTATTGCAGGATCGTTACTTTGTCGTTTGAGTTGTTACTTCTATTTTAGTGTTATAAATAAATACCAGCTTTTGAATTTCACGGCTTACGAATTAAGACACGGCGAGTATACCTACTGCACGGAGAGACGATCGTCTTTCGATGCGACAGAGACGATTTGAGGGTTATTTCACAAAAACTCGAGTAGTTCATGAAGCCTATGGTTAAAAACAAGGCATTTCATTATTTCGAGTTGAAACTTTTTTTGAATGGTGCAAACTAAATTTCTCTGGATACTTTTTTTTTATAAGGTCGAACAAAGATGGAAAAAACAGGCCAAAATTTCATTATCGTACCGCGAAGCATGTATAATTTTTATTGTTAGTGGCTTATACTACCTATAGTGTGTGGTATATTTTTGAAATAATCTGAACCATCTAGCACCCTTTCTTGAAGTTTGGGACGATAACAAAAAATATTGAAAGTGCCAAACTACAGAAATTACAGAACTGTTATTACCGTCATGCTTTTTTCATGTTTTTTAATTTAAATTACATGTATTTTCTAAAAATTACAATAGAGCCAAGCCCAAAAGTTTTCAGCTAGTTTGTAACTCACATAACGTAGACAAAATAGCAAATAAATTCTAAACACTAAATTTTGAAAATCCTATTTCACACACCAAAATAAACGCTTTTTGTGAAATGACTCGTGTATGTATTATGTAGTGGAATTAGTAAATTTACATGTATACATTATTATTGTGTTATTTGTATTACTTATTACATTAAATAATTACGTTATTAAAAACTACTCTATTTTAGTTATAAGTGTAAAATAAGTCTACTCACGAAACATAATATCCTTATTTCTCACTCTCTGTTGTTGATCGCTTACAGCTCAGTATAATACGTGTTCACTTGACGAATGGCTAGATCACACTGTCAGCTTCGTCAGCTGAGTGAGTCAGCTATGTCAGTGACCTAGCTGAGGTGCGCACTCAATACTGCGCAATGAGCTGCGCAGCTCACCTGATGATTAGACAACAGTGTAACTTAGTCATTCATCGAGTGAACACGTATTCTACTGAGCAGTGAGCAATCAACAACAGAGGAAGAAATAAGGAGATTATGTTTCGTGAGTAGAATTATTTTACACTTGAAACTTGAATAGAGCAGTTTTTAGTAAAGTATACGAATATAATGTAATAAAATAATAAATTATACAATGATGATGTCTTCATATTGAGTTATTTTATTATATAATATACACATAAATAAATTAATAAACATTGACGAATAATTGACAACCAATGTAACATCATTGCCAACACTAGAAACTTAGACAAAATAGTTTTTAATAAAGAATATGGGTTGTTTCACAAACACTGCGACATTTCATGAAGCCTATATGTTTATAAACAACGCATTTTATTATTATGAGTTAAAACTTTTTTTCAACTGTGTAAATTAATTTTCTCTATACAGCCCTTTTACAATTAAGTCGAAAAAATATTATCGTGGCCGTAAGATGGAAAAAACAGGCCAAAATGTCATTACCGTAACGCGAAGCATTTAAAATTTTCATTTTTAGTGGCACATACTGCCTACGTGTTAACTTTTTAAAATTGCAAGGCGTTTCAATTATTAAGCCTGAATTTGACACTTTTGAATTGCGCGAGACAAACGATTTAGTAGGGCCAAGTGGTTCATTCTTTGACATTTGGATTTTACCATTTTGTATAGCCTATCGACCAATTTTTTTTAACCAGAATTTCGAATGCGGCTAGTCGTGTCATCGTGATCATAAAATAAGCGGTCATTACCACAATGCCTCTGATCTCGGAGGTATTTTAAATTATCAATTTGGTAACTATAGTGTACGAAGGCGTCTGGTGTGCATATGTACTAAATTAAATTTCGTTAAAAAATTCCGATTTGGAGCTTCAGAATTGCCAAAAAAGTATCATTACCAGAAGTTTTTTGAAAAAATCCCATTGGGTAATATATATGTTTTCGAAAAATGACAATAAAGCCGGGTCCAAAGTTCCCAGCTGTAGTGTGGACCTCACATAACATAGAAAAAATAATTTAAAAAATTCTCAACACTAAATTTTGAAAATCTCATTTTATTGAATAAAGAATTCGAGTTTTTGTGAAATCAACCATATACATACGCGTATGAGCATTACGCGATGGGATTAGGCGTGCGTGCGGCGAACTCGTTATATTATATTGTACGCAACCAGCTTGAATCGAGACAACGATGACGTTAGCGTCTGTACGTGTGTGTGTCTCATTATTTGTGCGTTTATATTTTTTGTTTATGTAACGCGGGTATTGTGCAAACGCGTCCTACTACTCGAGTGTGTTATACAGATAGGAATCTCAAAACGATTCACGCACAATATTACGTATGGTGATTCACTTCTTGAGAAAGAAAACATTTAAATCATTGAAAACCCCACTTTTATTCGCTGCATCTTAAAAAAGATCAAGTTTAATAGACACACGTCGTCCTGAAAAACAGTTTTAGTCGTTAGAACAATGCAATTCTTCGCTATTTTAATTTTTTTCAAACCATCTTCATCGCTCACGAAGAGAAGAAAACATTTGAATGCACAGAACAAAAATCAGCAGCCATAACTTTCTATACAGTTTAGAGTTAAGGGGTCGAACCTAAATACCGTGGACAGTTTTAGGGGGGGGGGGGGGGGGGGGGGGTGGGTGTGAGGGGTGTTTACAGGGGGGGGGGGGGTTGGTGGGACCGGTTTTTTACACTGGGAGATTGATTGATTGATACCAGTTTATTATGCCATGGTCTAATAGACCGTACGGCAATTCCAAATACATTTACAATATAATAATAATAATAATAATAATTCAATATACAATACAGCGATTTTGAGTATGATTTTAAGTGTACCAATGTTCATAATGGCATGAAGCCGCAAAAAGAGAAAAACGCAAATATAACGCAGATGATAAAGATAACGCAACTCCTATAGTATTCAATGGCATAGTTAAGTCTAGTCAGTCTAGTTTTTACAGGCATGTACATTGAAAATGAGATAAAATAAAATAAAATAAAATAAAATAAAATAAAATAGGAGAGGGGGGGGGGCAATAAGTTTACGTATGACGAAAGACTTTTTTTTATTCTAAAACATTGGCTTTTAAATTATTTTTACCTTATAGTTGAGATACAACAATTTTTTACTTTATTTGGAGTCACTTCTCTTTAGATCCCACTGTGCCAGCTTGGGGTAGCTGCAGGAGTTCCGTTCGTTGAGGACGTTTAAGATATTTTTTAACTAATTAAACTAAATATTTACGACCCCTAAGATTCACACGCGTATACGTGGTAAAGAACAGTCGTGGAATAATTGTATCATCTTTACCCTCCACGCAACAAATCAATTTCGTCTTTTCTCTCACTCTCTCCCAAACTTGTTGATTTTAATTTGAAAACGGGCGAAAAGATAGCAGCAGACCCCTCTCCAGTGAACGCGATTTTTCTCGCACGGACCATCGGTACGAACGAAATTAGCCAGAGCGTGCCCTTCTGTACATCCGGTGCCCGACGCCGCAAATCAGAGCCCCGATCATCGCGAAGATCGGGGGGGGGGGGCCTCGAAACATCACCGGGTGAATTTCGCTGCACGCTGCAGGGTGCCTATCGAAGCAACGAACGAGCGCGCGCGCGCGGTGAGTGAGCGCACAAGCTAGCACACGTGTTATATCTATATATGCATACATAGATAGGTATAAAGCGTGTACATAGCTCGCTCACTTGCGCGCATTGCTCGCTCACTCACGCGCTCGTTCGTTGCTTCGATAGCCGCCCAGCACGGGCCGCAGCGCGCGCGCGAGACACACATCGCTGGATACACCGGAGCTTGCAAGTACATCATACATACACAACCGCACTCGCCGCTGCACCCATGCACGGCAGAGTCGCGCGAGCTCTTTCTCCCTCCCCAGTAACTGTATACACACCTCGGGGACCTAGCCTTGGCCCTGCAGCAGCTCCCGCGGTGCACGTATAATAGGCGCAGCAGCGAGGACTCGGGGGCTGCCGAACCGAGCGCAAGCTCGAGCCCACCCACTCTCCGCGGGGAGTCTCTCCCCCTTGGCTGCGCGCGCATTAGGTCCGAGGCGCGTGGGTGGAGCTTGCGCGCAAAGTCGGGGCAGCGGGGGGGGGGGCGAACCGCGCCCACCCGTACACAAGCGCCACGGCGGGTGCAGGGGGCGGGGGGGGGGGGGGGGGGCGCCCCCCCCCCCCGGGCCCGCGGGCGCGGGGGGGGGCGCGGGGTGGGGGGGGGGGGGGGTGTATAGGTAAGGCGAGGGGCTGCGAGCTCGGTTGCGCGCGAAAGCTCTCGCAGTCGTCGCCTGCGTTCGGCGGAGCTGCAGAGCGTCTGGGCTGTGCGTGCGTGTGTGTGCGTGTGCGGCCCCGCCGAGGCCCGCGCCGCGCGCAGTGTCTTCTTTCGTTCGTTTGTACGTTTCTTGTTGTTGTTGTTGTTGTGCTTTTTGTCGTTGGTGCTGCTTATTTGTCATCCCTTGATCATCCGAAGTTACGCTCCGCAAGCTTGCGACCGGAGTTTCGCGAGTTTGTTTTTTTTTCCTCTATTTTTACCTCGATACAGTTGCGGATCATACCGATAAGGCCCTATACAGCGAGCTTGCGGGGTAGTTATATACAATATACATACACTTCGGCACTGCACGTGCGCGCGCGCGCATCAGTCGCAGCTTGCGGCCGAGGTATCGACCATTTGCATACACAAGTATAACACAATATGCTCACGACACACACACACACACACACCTGCACATTAGAATTATGTTTCTACTCGTACTCGCATGCTACTGTCGCTGAGATAACGGACTACTGTTTGCAACTTCGTCAAACGCCGTTTCATTGCGGTGTACGCTTGCGATGAGGCTGTGAGAGAGCTGTTGGAACAATTCTGCTGAAAATTACTGCCGGCACTTTTGAGCGAAGAACGGTATTCAGGCGGGGGTGTATAATTAGATCGCGAAACAGCCGCGTTGACGAGTACATTGCGCCGAGATCGCCAAATTACAGCCGCGCTCATCGCACCCAACCTCGTCGTCGTCTTCTTCTTCTTCTTCCTTCGATCGCGCCTCCGAGGGACGAAAGCTTTGTCAGTCGGCTTTCTCTCTCGCACCGGCTTTGGCCTGTTTCGGTGTCAAAATTTCGGTACTGGAAAATGTAAAAGCCTGCCGGGGGCAAAGACCTCTCGTCCTCGCGATCCCAAAGTACAGTGTGCGATTCAACCTTCGCCAATCGCCGATACGAAAAAGCACCGTTCCCCGAATCCACGCGCACGCACACGTGCGCAAAATCAAGCGTCCCAGCTCTGCGGATCGGCCATTAACCGCGCGAACAATCTCAGGACGACGCCATCAGGCCGTCTCTCTCTCTCTCTCTCCTGCTCGTGCGCGCCTCCGCGTAGATTAGCATAGAAAGCATCGAGCACAACATTAGATGCATGTGTGCATATACTTGGAAGGTGAACGATCGTCGGCCGGGCTTGTAAGTACATGTACACAATACAATACGCAGACGAGCGGAAAGTAAAAGCCCGCCGGCGACCGATCTTTCATATACGTACACGTGCGCGCACACCGCACCTCTCCGCGCTCCGATCCCCGCCGATGGTATACTTGTATAAGGTGCCATCGCGTATACATGTATATATATATATATATATATATACACACAGGCGCGCTTCGAGTTCGACGCTCGGCCCGCGAAGGTTGTTCGCGGCTCTCCGTTCGCTCTCTCCCTCCCGATGCCTTCGCGTGCTTATAACTCGTGTATTATATACACGCACGGCAATGAGCGCGCGGCGCGCACACACCGCGCGCTCCTCTCAAAGTCGGCCGGTCCGCGGATCGCGTCCCTCCCCTCAACACCGCGGTTCACCGTACCGATGCCGATTTTGTCACCGCTCGCTCCGTCTTCCCATCCCGTCTTCCCATAAACGAATCGTCGCACAGTCGCGGCCGTGTTTCACGCTGTTTTTTAAATCCCGGAGACGGCCGATGCTGGTGCAGGTTCGCCGTAACCCGTCCTGTGGCTTCTTTCCCGCAGATCCGATGTAAGTGTGCGCGGGAAAGGACGGACGAATAAAAGAGCGACGCGCGCGGGCGGAGGAGGAGGACGACGACGACGACGACAGCGACCCCGGTCCCGAGGCGCGACGAGCCCTATCCCGGAAAAAAAAAGGAGGAGCTCGAGAGGTCCTGGGAGGGAAGAAGCTGGCCAAAATGCTGCTCGCCGGCCTGCTCCTCTGCGCCTCCCTGGCGCTGCACTCAGGTGAGGCTTTTTTCATATATACTGTGCGGTATACGTAATATTGAACAAGATGAACTTTCATGTCGGGGTTTCGGGACGATAGAAATAATACCCGAGCGCTCTGTCACCGGTGCGCGGAGGTGTATCGATGGACGTACGGAAAAATGAGTACCGGAAAAGAAAGATCGACCCGCACCGTTGGATCTTCGCCGGATACGTGACACTGATTGATGCTGTACCTCAAATCGATTTGCATATATACAGCAGAGAGCTGTTGTCAAATAGAACGATCTGCTGTGGGGGGGGGGGGGGGGGGGGGGGCCTCGTCATCCCGGTCGTGTTTCCGTGTTTCGCATTCTCCGAGCAATCGGCGAGAATCTTTATTTTTGTCAAACGGAACTTTGAACTCAACGGCCGGTGCGCGAACGACGATTTTTGTTCAACGTTCCGGCCATTGGTAAACTGTCTCCGGCCTGCCCTTAAAATATACTTATTTTTAATACGGTTGAAAACTTTATTTTTTTCCGCGAGTGTACAAAAGTTGTTTGGTGGAACGGTATATTCGGCTCAAAAGACCCCATAAGGGAGTAGAAAAGTAAAAATAACAGGCAGAAACAGAAACAAGAAGAAAACGAGATGGCACACTTTGAAATGTGAAAGTATACTCTTGCTTTATTACTTTCTCCGCGCTTGACCGTACTTACTCGAAATTAACGTAAGGCAAACTGCATTTTTGGACTTTGTACAACAGGTTCGACGATTGTTCATCGAACAATATATTATATACTTACCTGCTATCAGAGATCGATCGCTATTATTAGAATGCACCGTGTGGATTGAGTGAATTACATGCCAATACTTATTGAATCGTCTACACAAATCATACCGGAATACGTGTGAGAAACTAGAGAAATAACTCTGCGCCAACAGACTCAAAAGATAGACTTTCGTCTCGTGGCATACAGCACTGCTGGATTTAAATCGCGGAGGGCACGGAAAAAATTTCGTCGAGTTAAGATTTCGTTTCGATAACGGCCAACGGGTTGAGAGAACGTACAATCGTACTTTCAAATTAGATTTCCGCACACCTATGCGTTCACGCGATGATCCAGTATAATCGAAGCACTGTAACAACGCTCGTGATCCTCAAAAGAGATCCGGCACCGATGAGGGGGAAAAAAAAAAAAAGCCACTAATCTATAATTGCAATCAGCGCAGGTGTTAATTTGCCTCCCTTCAAACGCATCATATAATTGCTCGGCCCATCCGGCACCTCCCACGGCCCCATATCCACACACTTTAGCCGAGAGGATGCCTGATTTGCAAAAAAAAGTATCCTCCGCTCGGCCCACGATCTCTCCTACGCATACGTAGCATATACAAACTAAGATCCCGAGTCGCAAAGATACGAGGCTTACTCGCACGTGAGCAGCCGAAAACTCGCGCCTGGCTTTCTACATTAGCATGCAAACGGCGTAGTTCACTTTTGTGAGTACTCAAGTATACTAGTACGAATACCTGAAATTAACGCTTTTACGCGCCCATTGTACCAAAGTAGGTATACCCGTGTACAAACAGACGAGACAATTAGATATGGGAAGATACGTCGTCGTAAAACCCAACGTCGCCCGCAATCTTCTGCGCGATGGCACGAGCCGTGAATTGCGCAACGGTGCAAGTGTGCTGGCGTGAGTACGTATACATACACGTATGGCCTGCTTTTGCTCGCCCATCCGTCCGCCCGTATATGTATGTAACGTTCGAGGGAACTTTCACTTGGCAAGCAAAGCTACTCTATTCGGCGCGGATATTATGATTCCCTCCTCCTCTCTGCGCGGGGCTCGATGCTACAAAGCCGGGTCGGCTGCTGCTGCTGCTGCTGGATGATGTCTGCTCTCAAAATTTTCGGGAGATTTCGTAGTTTTTTGAGAGGCTCGTTTTTTCTTTTTCGACATCTCGTTTCTCGTTATTTTCTCCTCGAGTGAGAGATATTGCTGCCCAATAACGACGATGAAAAATCTTCATGATCACTTTGACCGTGTATCACCAACAGAATAAACTAAGCCTCGCGCCATCGGTGTACTCATACTGTAGGTGCAACTCGACGTCTGTCCGACCGAAGGAAACCCCGAGAGCACGTCCATGGATTTTTCAACGGAACGAGCAGTTTCCGTCGCGAAATCCGACGCCACCGCGGCTCCTCGCGCAACGTCCGTCCGTGTGTTATAATATATACCCACGGGTCATCATCGCGTCTCGATCGAAAGTCACGCGCAGCCTGAGTCCCGCAGTGGACGACTATATACGTGGACATTGCCGGTGAGTGAAAAACAAAAAAACAAAAAAAAAATATCAGCGCGACTGTCCAAGTTGTCTCCGTATAATGCGTCCGCCCGAACTTTTCCGCTCGGCTAGTCCGAAAAGCAAGTATATAAGATCGCTGCGCGCGCAGCGAGTTTCCAGTCGGACGGGTCGAGTGTTCCGCGAGATCGTTACGTCGACGGGCACCTGTTATGGTACAGGATGGCTTTCGCCGGGCCGTTACGTGCAGCGGAAGTGTGGGAAATTTCTCGGGTAATCGATTTCTAATGTCAGGAAGCGGGACGGGATCGTTGAATGGGCCTCCGAACAATGGCCGATCGATCGCGGATCGAGCCTCCCCTGCAGTTTTTAAACGGTACAATGGGTAATGAGGAAATTTGATTTCGGAAGATACAACGGCTGTGCAGGTGACACGAATGATTTATCCTGCTCTGCGAAATCGGCTCTGTACATTATAATCGACGCTCGTCGGATAGCATTGAGCTTTCGTCGGTGCGGCGAAGAAAGTCTCGTCCCTTCGCGGATCAAACTATTCTCCTTTGAAGAAGTCTGGGGCACCACCGATCGGGCAACTGGAACTTTCACGCAAGACGCGTAACTTTGGTGAACAAATAAACGAGAACATCATCGTGTCTCAAAGCCACAAAGTTGACGATCGGCTCCTCGTGCGGGCTGGGAAGATCGGAAAAGCCATAGTACCCATTCCTGCGGGTGTATAAATATAGCCGTTTGACAGCGCCCGCCGCTCCATTGAGCCCCGGCAGCATCAGACCCCCGTCTCTGTTGGCCGTCGGGCCGCACCTTCCCCCCCCCCTGATGGCGGTCGATGGCCCGTCCTTAACTCGATCAGCGCGCGAATCGCAGCCCACACGCGTGCAGACGAAGCCAGCCGTGGCAGATCAGGACTCGTGCGACTTCAATCGATCATCGCTCGGATGACAGTCCAGGCGTACGCGCGCAGGCAAGTTTTTCCCGCATTAGTGCTGCGCGCAACTTTCCTCCGCGCCCCCGCTTTCTCTTCTCCCCCCGTCCGCTCGCTCGACGGCCGTCACCTCCGTCGAGAGTTTCGTACTCGTAGGCGAATATTGTTTTCGGACTCGCACACATAAGTATCCCTCCGGCCTCTCCGGGCTGGTGCACAAATTGCTGGCGTTTAGCGGCTCGGGCGGATTATTCCGCCGGGGGAGTTTGCGCCACGGTAGTATACGATACAGACAGGCGGGGGGGAAAAACGCCCATGGGTACTTACACATGATACACCATGATGCGTACGGCGGGTCGTGTGTGTGCACGCGCATCCGTTCGGAGCGGAGCTCTAATGCCGCGGATTTGGAGTATTATTGCGTGGTGTGTGTATATACATATAGGCACGTACGGGTGTACAGGTGCGGGCGCGTGCGGGACGGAAATTAGCGGGAGTGATATCGATTTTCGGCCCCGAGTTGGACGCGTATAGGTGTATAATATATACTTGCTCAGGCTTGCAGGGTTTTGAAACAGAAAAAAGGTGGATTTTCAACGGCCGAGAACGTTGTGCGGAAACTGTGGGAATTCGGATTTTTCGAGAGTCAAGATCTGGTGATCCCGGAGAGTTGCTGGGGAATAACGAGGGGGGAGGGATTAAATTCAAACAGAATGGACCTGAGCTGATTTTGTTCGTTATACCCGTGTATTATAGCCTCTATGCCTATCTAATATACTAATGGGGATGCACTGTTCCATCGGCTCGGATCGTCCATTACAATGCGCTGCTGCGGTGTAGTTCTAATAATCGTCCGAATCTTCCCGCGTATGGGTTTGCGATTTCAGAAATAATTGGCGTAAAGTGGGAGAAATCAGGAACTAATTTTCTTATTTTAAAATTTGAAAGAGCTCGAGCCCTATCATGGAGAGCTTCTTTTTAACAATCGCGCGGAGGAGAGATTTGTGAAAAGGCTGCAGTACGCTTGTGTAGAGCCATTTTAATGAGCGAGCGAACGAGGGATGAGTGCTGCTGATTCCCTCTCGGGCAGAAGTATCTGCGATTTCGACCGCTCGACGCGGTTCGAATGAAAGATTATAATATAATAGACCTTGATACTCATTTGAAGTAGATATTTCCACGCCGATCAGTTTGGGCACGAATTTTTATCATGGTTATCGATCGTCATCCACAAACTCCATCAAAATAGTTTATAAAAAATCAAAACGAGCGGTACATCCACACCACACGTGGTCCCTTGAAAAACAAAAAGTTATACCGACGGGCAGAATTAAAAGAGAAAAAATAACAGAGAGAGAGAGAGAGAGGGAGGCGGGAAAAACGCCTTCGGCAGCGCGAGGAGACAATGACTCGCGGCGGCTTTTCTTCGTTCCTCTCCCGCGATGGGCTGGATCGGGGGGAGCAGGGCGGAGGTGAAAGAATCTCGTTAGGAGAGGAGCGCATTGTGCCACGGCTTACGTGTACTTATGACGTTATAATATGCCGGCGCGCTCGCCGTTCCGTGATTTCCGCGCGAGCCCCGGGATTATATAAGTCCTCTCGCCCCACCCCCCCCCCCCTCCGTTCTGGGGTGGGCTCAGGTGGCGCCTCTTCCCTCGCCTACATATATCTCGCTCGCTACGGCCGACGGGAGGCGGAGTGTATTTATATTTTTATTCCATTTCTGTTATTTACCGAGATTTATCTGGGTGTTTTCTGTTTTTTTTGTTCGGAGCATCGCTCTCTGCTGAATTGTATACATGGGTTATTCCGGCGAAACTTGCACTATTGGTGTCCTGGTCTCGTGCGCAGAATTAATAATGAAATAGGTAACCCTATGGATGCCAACGTACGTGTAGTGGTGGTGCCCAACTGTTTCACCCTATATAAGACCCGATTTTAAAGTATACGCTTTGATCTGCAGATCATTTAAGGGCCGAAATGTCAGATCCGTAACCTGTCCAAATCGAAAATTTCGTTATAAAACGTTATGGTGAGCGAAAACAAGCAAATTGAACGCTCCCTTGTTGCACATACTTAAAATTATAGACCTTTTTCTTGAAGTCTTCATTAGTTTTGAACCATCATTCAACAAAACCTATCGTCACAAGCTGTTTACTTTTTGTC
>JAPYYV010021956.1:0-10698 GCA_030522625.1 Copidosoma aretas
TTTCTCCGTGTGCTCGAAGAGATGATCGATTAGCCCCGAGGTAGGTCTTTTTTATGCGCTACTTTGCCCGAGCGAGGAGCTTGGCTGTTTGTGTTTATTGTGATTTCTTTGTCCGTCCACGAAGAAAGTATACACTCTTTGAACGAGTCGGAGAAATTTTTTTACCGATTTCACCGATCGACCATCATTTTACACCGGAACATCGGTGTTTTTAGTGACTGTCTTACACTGCATTTCTAAGATTGTTTGCTGAAGTCTGATTTCAACAATTCGAATCAGTGAATCATTGAATATTCAGATACTATACTTTAGTATATCTAGTTCCACAATTCCGGATGAAACAGAAACGTGGTATGGATATAAACAGCAGTTTCAGAATTTAATCACTCGTTTGGTGCCCGAAATTATTTTTACGCTCTTCCTCGCATCGTCGGCTCGTGATGGGGAATCGAAGAATATTACGTGGATTACCGGTTCTTTTTACATTCGATTCGTTTCACAATCGTGCGATGATAATAATCATTATGGGCCGACCGATCCAGAAATTTGTCGATTACGTTGTTACTCCCATCGAGGGATACAAATGGGCCACTTTAAGCCTTATACGATTTCAAGTTTCCATAAACACGCATCGATGTAAAATCGTATCGCCAGATTGTAACTGGAAAAGCGCGCACTCAATGCGCAACGTATGAATAAATGTACTCCTACATCAAAAAATATACATTCGTAGCAGATAAGAGAGATCCCGCGATAATCGGCAACGCCCGTTGCGTCAGGCGTACATTTATACTGTACCTTTTACATCCGAGGAGGAACATAAAACAGCAGCTCTCTTCGGTCGCAGAGGCCACGTTTCCCCGCAAACGGGCGCCACACGCAAATCAATCCCACATCCGCTGCAGCCGTCATTCGTCCAGGCGTCCGACGACGCAGTCCTGGCCTTGCGCAACCCGAGCACTTTTTCCTCCGCGACGACGACGACTTTCTTTCAATTAGGCCCTCCTCTATGCTAGCCGAGGGCCGATCGACGAGGCACGGGTTCTATTATCGCCGCGGCTAATCGCGACGGTGAAAGCACCCGAGGATGTGACCACCGCCGACGGTCGGCGTGATTTATCATGCGCCCCAACTCCCTGCAGCAGGGCGTTTTCCCCGCTGAAAACGCGCGCGGCCTCCGAATCGGTAGCGGGAACCACCGCTCGCGAACTTTCCCCGTAATTGGGCTTTTTTTTTTTTTTTTCATTTTCTTCCTTCAAAACGGCACTGCCCGGTTTTTTCCACGAAGCGTGGGTGCGGCTCGTGTTTATTTTCGATCGCGAAGGGGGGTGCGTCATTTCGGGGATTCGCCCGGTAATTTCTGTCCGCGTCCGACGGGACGATTTTTCGCTCGATAAACTCGGTAAATAAATATGCTTGCGCGGGTTCATTACCGTGTTTTTTTCCTCTTTCGATTCCCGCTCTTTTATGTAAGCGACAACGCGAGAATGCGCGACACTCGTATCATACGAGTCTCTTATCTCCCGTGCGATCTCTGAAAGCAGTGCAAAGCTCGAGATCATAACTTCGGACTACTTTCGGCGCGCATATACACGCACGCTGATACCTATATATATGTTTATGAATTTACTGCACACATCGTTTTAAGAGGTGTATAAGACCATCATTAATTACAGGCTCCCCGTGCGTATGCGGGTACACACCGTTTCATTAGCTAATATTTGGGCAAACATTTCATACTCCCCGATAGGATAATTTACGCACTGCGGATCGAAAGGCCCAACGATCACTGGTGTTCGATTAATTCACCACGCGCGGCGGCGGTGGGTTCCTTTTTTTTTTCCTCCTTCGCTCGACGAACGGCCCCTGTGGATATACGGAGGAAAGAGGAGGGTACGAAAAAAGAGCTTACGCAAGAACGCGCCGGGCTGACGGTGCGGTTTGTCCTCCGAGCTCAATCGGCCTCTTCGATTTCAATGGCCCTCTCGTGCCCTTATACGCATATGTATACGACACACAATGCGCACAGCCAGCGAAAACGGATCCGAAAGAATTTTTCCACCGGCGTGGATTTATCAGCGCCCGGCGCTGAAATTAATTCCCGCCGGTCGACGCGAACGCGCTCGCGATTATCCGGCGATTATTAACGGGGGGGGGGGGGGCGGTCGGAGTTAGAACCGAAGGCGCACAATGCGCCGCGACGGCATAAACACTCCCGCGGGTCCGCCGCTGCGCTCGATTCCTTTCAGCCATTGAAAGAGGCGGACAGTGATGGAGCGTATATACGCGCGCGTGTATAATATACTCGTACGCGTTACGGGCAGCTCCCGGCCACCGTCGATAAATTTCGCCGGGGGATAATAAGGAAGCCGCCCGCCCGGCCGATTTTCCCCGCCGCGAGAGTCCGTTTCCCGTATCCGCGGGCTTTTCCGCGGCGCCCCCCCCCCCCCCGATGCACGGAACAAAAAAAGACGTCCTTCGGGCGACGCGTGGTCATAAGCATAGACGCGTCCTGCGAGGCGCCTCGCGTGTTTCCCCGCCCCAAGTGTGCACTCGATAACGCAGGGGAGAAAGCGCGTTTCCCGCGCGCAGAAATCACGCTTTAGCGGGCGCGACGCGGCCGTCCATTGTGCCCCGCGCGCGCGCGCGAAGGTTACGCGGTTATTTAGAGCAGGGTTTCGCGCTCGTTCTCCCCCGCGCGCGCGTATATTATACCACGTACCGGCATTTTTGTCCGATCCCACCGCGTATCTACACGCGTAGCATTGAAAAACCAAATTATTATCGTTACGCTCGCCCTCCGCTGCGGCGAGCGTAGCGCCAAGTAGGTGCATTGTAACACCTGGCTCTCTATCATAAACATTTAATAACCAGCTCGGCTCTCCCTGTACACAGGGTGGAAGGAAAATAATGATATACGGTTTAATGTCGAATAAAGCACGCCGGACGTATATAGGTTCGTATAAGTACTCGGGGCTCTGCAAATACTGTTAAGAAAGGGTTCGCCGTTCCTTTCGCTCCCGTCAGCCCGTTATTATTATTAGCACGGCGGGTCCATGGTGTATCGGGGTACGCTGAAAGGCACTCACTATTCTTATGGGCTCCCCCACCCCCGGAAGTCCCGAACAACGGAGGAGAAAAATTTCCTCGAATCTACGCCGGAATCTTCGCTGCTGAAAACACCACCGCAATTACTCTCCGATACACTTACCCATTTTCGGCTTACATCACTCAAACTCTCGGTTCCCCTCCCGATAAACGGGCGGTACGTATTATACAGAAGAAAGTCCCGAGAGCTCCGTCCTATCGCGCGTTTTTGATCGTCGTACGTTTGGTGTGCCCATTCGCTGTATATTCGCAAGGTACACGCGAGGTCGTTGAGAAAGTCCGGGGGGGACGAGTCTCGGCTTAGAAGATCACGCGCCGAGGAAAAGCGGACGGCACCGAGGCCCGGCCGACCCCGTACGGGGGTCATATCCCGATATATACGTCGTCGTCCGCGCGCGGCGCGGTGAAAGTTTGAGGACGTATCCTCTCCGTCCGCGCGCGTTGTTTGGCCATTTTTGCGGATCTTGTGTACCCATTCGAATCGCCGATGACGCCGGAGACTTTTGCGCGTCTCGCGCGCGATTAGTCGAGGGACTTTCTTCCGATACCGATCGCGGCTCGTTAGTGCCCCATAGGCAGAACCGTACGACGCGACGCGCGACGGCTACGGCCCGTTAGATGTCGGCTTTGATAGGCAGCTCGGGGACACGCGATCTTTCGAAAGCGGAGGCGAAGGATCGAGTTGCAAAATTTTTATTCGATCCCCCAGCACGGGCGCATCGCGAGTTATGGGAGTGTCGTTTTTATGGGGGTTTTTTTTTTTCTTCTTTCGGGAGATCTCGTTTATTACGGTCACTCCCTTCTTTATCAAGTGGCCCATTATGCAATTGGCGGGACGCAATGAGTTTCGGCTCTTTTGCTTTTTTTTTTTTTTTTTTTTACACCCCTGCACAAGTGTAAGTACGTACTGCACTTTGCTTTCTCGCAGAAGGAGAAACCCCCTGTTTATTGGATGGCCTGCCACTTCGATTTTATTGGGGTGTGATTTCTTTCGCTCGAGCGTTTCCAAATCGATGCGACACATTTTTTTCTTTATCCGTAACTCCCTGCGACGCGGAACGCGATGTCGTACATGCTCTTTTTATTATTGCGATGTGCGTCGTGGGTCGTTAGTCGTTGTCGTCGCACTTGAAACGGGGGAAGGTGGAAACTTATGTAAATTTACATTGAAACCTTTTTCTTTTCGTTGATCCGAGGTTGTTGGGTTTTCGAAACTTTTGGAACTTCTTTTCGCTCTTCGAACACACGACATCTTTTGTCATCGGCTCGATGGAATTCTTCTGATACTACTCTTGGTGGAAGATTTTTGCTAGCCTAATAATCATTTTATCATTTATCTTGAAACTGAAGACAGCGTGTAATTTAGTTTCACTCGAATAAAATTTTGTTTGGGAATCGAGATTAAATTCATTTGCTAATTGTAATACTTGTAACTTGAATCCTAATTGAAATATCCTCCAAATAATAATTTTAACCTAAGTGACCTGTTAATTTACTTAACAATTCAAAATGCATAGAAAACTTTGTTTATTCATTACTACACTTTTATTCTCGTTTGAATACGTATTTTTATTTTATGAGAAAATTACATTTAAAATTTAACAATAAAAAAAAACTCAAGTCAAATGCATGCAAATATTTTCATCGAGCAAATCTCAGCCCGAGAATAAGGTAAAAACGCTCGAATGCAATATTTCCTGCACCCGATCCCGAATTTTTCCGCGTCACCGGGCGCCTCGTGCGGTATTTCTGTCGAAAGTCGCGATCGTATATTTTTCTCCTTTTAAAACCCGAAAGGTCCTCGCTCCCAAATCTTATACTTTCACGCACGTGAAGCGGCATTTCTGTGACCACCACCCGGTTTTTTGGCCACTCACGCTTTTATTTTCACTACTGGAATCCGAGACTTTATGCCAATCACTTTACTTTTTTTTTTTCAATGAACGCCGGAGATGGCAAACGCCAATTGATGCCCAATCGTAAAGCTGGTGGACAATAGCTTACTGCAATCCCATCCCCGGGGCCTGTTATTGTTTTCCTTGTCT
Source organism: Copidosoma aretas (assembly GCA_030522625.1). Lineage (NCBI taxonomy): Eukaryota > Metazoa > Arthropoda > Insecta > Hymenoptera > Encyrtidae > Copidosoma > Copidosoma aretas. The sequence continues at coordinate 5,154 of JAPYYV010021956.1, forward strand.
CGACTAGAATTTAAGATTATGGCAACGGACGACTTATACGGCATAAGATGTATCATTTTGTTTTTGTCGCGCACGGGTGTTCTCCTCGTTCGTAAGACGTATAAATTTCACGTCGCATTAATTCTTCTCGGAAAAAAATTCAAACTACCTTTGCCGCGTGTGGCCGCAGCAGTAATAAAATCTCTGAAAAATCACCAGAAGTCGCGAACGTTTGATGGTATATGTATACATATGGAACAGGAAATAAAGGGTTCCGGTGCGTAAATAAAATGATCGGACTGTTAATAGAGATAATTATCGAGAGCGCGTTCCAGTAATATTAACTTTCCGGGCCGCTGACGGGCGATGACCAAACGTGTGTGTAATTTAAATTATATTCCTCCGTGCTTCTCGCGATTTTCCACCGAATCACCATAAATCGGGCATTTAGATAGGCGAGCTAAAAACGCGCACTGCCCGTATCGCCAATATCAATGTCAGCGTAACAGTCGCCCGCGCAACACTGCGTTCGACACATTTTAATAATCTTTGATATTTATTAAAACTTTCTCAAGGAACCCGAGCAAAGAAATGGACTGGCGGGGACATGTGGAAAATCATTTGAAACACACGCATGTACCGAGTATACATAGAGAACTAGTGACGACGGGCAATGATTTATTTCACGGCTATTTTTATCATGCGAGAAGGAGAGTATGTAGCCGAGTCTTCGCTGAGAGCGTGTTGAGGGTACAGGTATACGTGACCTGTAAATCACTCGTGATCTAAAGTGGCACCGACACGAACAGCGTAGCACTCGTGTGCATGCATGCGCACACAATGGCCGAGCAGCAGCTGCCGGCGTGTGAATTTCATCACGCGTGGGGTATATATTTTATTTTACGCGCATTGTGAAAAATTGGCGGGGATTTCGAGGGAGGATAATTTTTAAAGTCGCACGACACGCGACTGCAGCACTTTCTCTCCGAAAATAATCCTGCGTGAGTACGGGCAACTTGTAGCTCGCGTACGGGCATCGATATAACAACGAAATTGACGCGCTGAGGAATATTTTATCATAATTCAAACTACCGCAGTGGCACTCCGAGAGAAACCCGCGGACGGTGCGATGATTCATCATCGCGTCCAAGGGATACGCGAATAATAAATATGCAGCGCACCGATAACAAGGCAGCAGGAGAGTGCCAACGAGGCACAAGTATGTATACCTGCAATGTATCTGCTCCCAGTCAAAAGCCGCGCGTCGTCGTACAAATCATCATCATCACGCGCGAGTATAGGTATAATGACACATATACAACGATAGATCTACCGGAAATCATCGTCCATTCGTCATCGATTGCACACGACTCGCGGGGCTAAGCGCGGCGGCTGGTGCGCTCTCCGCGCGGTCGTAAATCCTTGCCCGCCTTCTCACGCGCCAAAGATACACCTACTTATAAGTACTTCTCTCTCTCTCTCTCTCGAGAGAGAGAGAGAGAGAGAGCGGCTGTGTACCATTTGTATGTATAATATACCTGCGGGGGAGATAGAGGGTGCGCGGCAAGGACTGTGTGCATAGGTTCGCGGACGCTTGCGCCATTCTGTTGTATACGTGCGAATAGCGAGAGTTCTAATTCTGCTGCGAGTCCAATTTTGCGGCAATTAGATCTTGATTGATCGATGAAAAGATATTTGTGAAGCAGTGAAGAAAGAAGCAAAAGTTAGTTTTTGTAAACAACGACTCACGTGCGATGGGTTTTCGATCGCCCATCGATTAACGAGTTTACAAAATTTTTCTTACCTATAGGGCCCAAAGTGCAGCAGAGCCTTTTCGCCCTCTGGCCGCACTTTGGGCCCTTGAAAGTACTTTGCGCCCTAGGGCAGAAAAAAATTTTTCGCCCGGAGGGCCGAAAGTGTGCCCACGGGCGCAAAATTGCACTTTGCGCCCTCGGCAAGAAAAATAATATACGAGACTCGGGCATCAAAGTAAAACAAGCGCGCCCTTCGGGTGTACTATTAAGTATAGATTTCGGCTATCACTCGAATAACGCGTAATTCGTGTGGAAAAAGAAAAAGAAAAAAAGACTCGGGTACGTTGAATGTCTGTTCAACGAGTCAGTTATTATCCAAGTAACGAGAGATGGACGACTGGAAATCAATCACGGCGGCTTAGCGTGCGGTGTGCGCACAACGGCTTATCCTCTTATCGTATTATACCTCGTACGTAACACCACGATCGATAGACGCATCACCGCACCGTACTCCGACCACATACAACAGTGATTCAGCCCATCAGCTATACCGATTACTCTGCCGAAAAGCTTGTATCTTTATAAAAAAAAAAAAAAAGTCCCGACAAGTAAAACGCCGACGACGAGCTTTTTAATCAACTCGGTTCTTAGGCCCGCGCGCCGGGAAGCTACGGGGGGGGGAGCTACCGCTCATTCAGCGAAAGCCCATAAATCCCGAAGACCCCGACGCGATGATAATCGATAACGAGCCGTGTCCTCCCGCCATCGGCGGACGATCGCCGCCGCAGCACGCGCGCAGGGACCGAGGAAGACCGGGAGAAAAAAAAACCGGCGCCCACTTTCTCCGCGGCGGACGGCGCAGCTTTGCGCGCGCGAACCGGATCGCCGATCGGGCATATAATACACGCGCTCGCTCATCCGCGCTTATATACGTGTATGCATGATGTACAACGGTCGGCCCGTCGTTCCGTCCTCCGCCTCTTCCCGAGACGGCTTTCTCGCGCGCATCGCAGAGCCGACCGTTTGCAATGAGCGTTCCCTTCCTCCCCCCGGTCTCCTCCGGCGCTCCGCTCGAGCGGAAGCGTTTTTGTCCACCGGACAACAATGGCTCGCCGGTTCCGCTCGTTGGCGATCTCCCTATGCACAACGTACCGTGGTGCATGCACTGTAATCGCGGACGCAACGTGCAATCTGTCCCGGGGAAATTTTCCAAACTCTCCTCCGTAAGGTACGAGTAGGGTTTTCGTTTATAGATCTCTAGACTGGTAACGTCCACCGCTCAACCCCGAACGGTACTCGCGCGGGGCAAAATTACCCGGCGATCGCTCTACATCGAACAATGCGATCTCAGACAGGCAACGTCGCGGCTTTTTGCCCCGTCGCATCGAAACGCGCTTCCATTGCACAGATATCGCTGGGGAATAATTGCGCCAGAGGAAATTCGCTTCTTTTCGATGTCAACCAGATTATCTTTCGCTGGATCTCTGGTGTACAGGTGCAGCGGTGTTGTACTTTGCATGAATGGAGAACGGATGGGGACATATATAATTGTGCATGGTAAATAACAAGAAAGCGCATGCAGAACATTGGTAAACTATATATGCATATTCGATGGTAAAAAGAGTACTCAAGCACGGTGATTCATTTTTAAATTCGTACAAATACACGGGCACACCGATGATTCTTGCAGAGCGCGATCGAATGCTTTACACGCTCGTGCCCATCGGGGGGAATCGGTTACGCAACAAATCGCGTGTGTATGCATGTACAAAAAAGAATATGCGGAGCGTCAGACCGAGCTTGGATTTTACATCTCCATTGGGCCGAGACAGTTGCGGTTTTTGCCCCAGTGAACCACAAATCTCGCCTCAATATCGCGAAACCGCGCTGCGATTCCTTCGAACGCTCTCCAGCCCGGCGCGCGCGAAATGGGACGAAAGCGCGAAAGAGGTTGGCGCACGCCCGCGGTAAGTAATAGACACCCATGGGACTCGCTGCCCGCGGGCTCATTAGCGCCAAATGAACGCCGATAAATTAATTTCCGACCAATAACAGAGCCGTAATGGGATATTACGATTTTTGCCCGCGCGTTCCCTATGTGTATGCATACCTGTATTATATAGCGTACATGTATATTATATGCAAGTTTGGTTGCACAATGAGCCGATAATTTGAATTTCGCAATGCATTATTTATTACCGAGCGCGGGCTGGCTGGCTGGCTGGCCGCGATAATTCATCGGTTCGCGAGGAATCCAGCGGTGCCCCGATATGTTGTATTATATACATATTCATTCTAGTGCCAGAGAGGGAAGCGGGAGAAAGTCGGGAATACACACCGGAGAAAACACCTCATCTTGTACTTGTATGTATACGTACACGATGGATGCGTTAAGAGTCTTATTATCGAACTTCCTGATATATACGGTATACATCGCGCACAAGCCCGGGCTCACTTTAATGTCAGCGCGTATACATGTATGTGTGTATATACCTGCTTAACCCGCTCATCGCTTCGGAGCTCGAAAGTTATATGTATACCTACACGCTCTCTATCCGCGCGTCCCCGATTAATCAAACGCAAATTTATTCGGGTTCCGCGGCCGCTGCGAATCCATGAATAGCATTATCCATTCCTAAGCAGCTATTAGCGCGAAAGACGCGGGTGCGAAAAAATATGGGAGCAGGGATGTGTATCGCCTATGTACCCTTCTATTACTGGTGCCTTATGTACATACATCGCTCGGGAGAGCCTGCCTGTATTACATATAAGTGCATATACTGCTGCAGATCTGGACGCGCGCGCGGAGGAAGACTTTTATCAGTCGCGCGAGGGACTTTCTCCGTCCGCGAGTTATGCGTCTTCTTCTTCTCCTTCTCCCGTACCTTCGTGACTTTTTGTACGGCCAAGTGTGCTTTTTTTTCTCCAACCGATCGCGGATCCTTCATTGCCTCCTCAAACGCGTGCAACGACCGTCGTGAGGTAGAGGCCGCGTTTGCACAGGGAGGGGGGAAAAAACAAATCAGCCGACCCACTCGATGAAAGAGTCGAAACCGATCGGCGAGTGATAAAACCTCTTCGCGCGTCTCCTCCTCCGACGACGCGCTAATCGACGGGGCCAATCTCGAGTTTCGCAAGCGCCGGGGACAAATTGTCGAGAGGCCCGGGTGTCGTAATCGCAGGGGCGGACGGACGCGCGGGGGATGAGCGGCTCTCGTTGCGAAATCGGCGATCGGGGAACGGTGTCGATCCGGGCACCTCGCTCAGATTGCGTCAGCTGCCGTTTGGCGTACACGACACCCCTATTACAGCCGTTCCACATCCTCCCGTGCAGCGGTTTCGCAACTGCCGGGGAAAAATTTGCGCCTCCCCCCCCCGAGTGTGTTATACAGTTGCGCGTACGCACGGTAGTTTTATCGATTCGCCCGTGGTTAGAGAGCCCTCGTTACGGAGAAAGGCGCCGATATACGCGCGTCAGCGATAATACCTGCAGCGTTTGTACTTTGCTCCTGTTCACACGTCTGCGCGTATAATCCGTCCGATTTCCCGGATCGGAGTATCGTTTCGCCCGGTTTTATGCAACGCTTCCACGCGCCCGCCCGCTACTCACGTTTGTAATTAACCATCGCTCGATCCTGTAACCGCCTATTTTTCTTCCCCCCCTGGTATGTTCTATACACCCCGAGTCGATCGGTCTGTCATCGCGTTTCATGACGCGAAACGCGCGGCACAGATTCTCGGGATCCGATCGACCGCTTCTTTTTTTTCCCCCCCGGCGAGTGAAATTTTTCGAAAAATCTCGGCGACACGGA
>JAPYYV010021961.1:0-12039 GCA_030522625.1 Copidosoma aretas
GCTGCTGCTGCTGCTGCTGCTGCTGCTGCTGCTTGACCCCGACCTCCTTCTTCGACTCCTGGGCGCCTCTGGGCTTGCTGGCCTCGTCCTGAGGCTTGACAACGCCACCACCAACGGACTTGGCCCTCTTGTCCGGGCCCCCGGGATCGGGTTGCGCCCCAACGGCATCCTCGGCCGACTTCTTCTCGGGCTCCCTGACAGCGGCCGTGATCAGCGGCCTCCTGTCCTCGACGACCGCGGCTGCGGCGGCCTTCTTCTTCGGCTCGGCCTTGCGCCTCGGCTCGGCCTTGGGCTTCTTCTCCTTTCGGCCCGACTCGGGGCCTCCTCCGCTTCCCACGGCCACGCTGTTGCTGTGGTTACTATTGCTAGCAGAAGCAGCAGCGGAGACGCCCGACGCTGGCTTTTCGAGCGAGGCGCGTCGCTTGTGCGTCACGGCGACCATGGCTGCCGCAGCCACCGCCGCGGCCGACGACTTGGCTGCCGCGGCCCCCTTCCGGGCCCCGCCCGGCGCTGCGGCCTTCTTCTGCGGCTTCATGACCGCGCGGGCGCGCGGCGCCCCCTACGCTACGCCGGTGATTATCGGGCTGGCTTACATCTTCGGGGCTGGTCTCGCGCGCGTGTGCCTGAGCGCGCGCGAGCTGTTGGGGGGAGGGGGGGGGCGGGGGGAGGTTATGTAGTAGTGGAATTGTTGGGCCTCGCTGGTGAAGGAGAGGTTCCGTCCGCCTCCGCCTTGGGGCCCCCACTACCTGACGACCATCTTTGAGCCTGGGGGTGGCGCGGGTGGTCCTTTTGAGTTCTGGAACAGAAGAGCGGAAGAGGGCCGAGGGTTCGTTGTTACTTGTTTTCGATTCGTTTGGCGATTTTTTGATGGATCGGGACGGGTTTTTTTATTATGGTCATGCGTAATAATTATAGTCATGTGTAAGATTATTGGGGGATCGGAAGAGTAAAGTACATGTGTACATGGTGGTTTGAAAATTCAGGGACTCAACTTGTTATGTTTGCTTTGTCACCTAGTCGTGTTTGGAAAAACAGAGAGGTTGAATTTGTGAGTTTATTATTTTTTTTGGGGTTACAAGTTGCAGGAAAAAACTATCAAGATCAAAGACATGTTCCTTTTTTATTTTATTTTTCTTCTGCGAGTACCTACGGTTGAAAACGAAAAAGGAGGAGAGGAAACGGGAGAATGGGATGGGGGGATTTACGCCAACTGTCAGAGATCGATATTACAAAAAAAAAAGGATGGGTCGAACCGATGCTGCTGCCTGACGATCGCGAAACACAATCTGCGTTCGAGTCGAGGGAAGTATATATCATACATGGCTCGATGCAAGTTGTAAGAGCCGATTTGAAAAGACAGGCCGAGACAGTGACGGTTTCGTTCGCTCTTTTCCTTGCAATCGATATATAGAGATGAGTAAGTGTACGTCTTGCTTCCTTCTCCCCTGCGTTTTTCAGCGAGTACATTTACTAAAATATAGGCGCACAGGCAGCGGTGGTTTATGTATTTCATGCTTTTTGTCATTTCAGTTGACGTATCATCTTCTGTCGGATAAATTGGAGTTTTCATTTTTCGAAAGCACGAGAGAGTTGTTCCGGCAATTCGTACGAAACCCATTAATCTAGAAAGTTTCAAATAACCTTCCGTTTTTGTGAATTTAATTCTAAATTTTTTGAAAGCAATTTTTCAAGGAAATATTGATCATCGACCTTGTTTAACAGTAACTTTATACATTTTGGCCAGGCAAAAGAAAGAAGACGATATTTTTAGATTCGTCCAACAGAAAATAAAAAGGATTTTTACAAAACACGACGCGATCCTGATGACACAGTGTACATAAATCCAAAAACGCGTCAACACAACTTATCGAGGAATAAAAAGTTAATCGCGTTCTTAAGTAAACGCGCGCTACTTACGTGCCCTTACATATCAGAGGATTTTCCACCGCGCGCATGAAGAAAGTTACGCGCGCCTTCCTACAACCCCGTGTATGATATATACTGCATGTAGGTACCCGGTTTGAATATCATGGCATAATCGGACCGCTGCTGCTGCCGGCCAGTCGGCCGACCCCGACCACCTTGCTCGGCTAATTAAATATTCAAATATCACTGGGGCAGGAGGAGGAGGGCAAAAGTTCCGCCTCGAACTTTCATAATAAAGCTCGCGCTCCGCGGGGCAAATTCTCTCGCGCCGAGAGCGAAGGCCGGAGCAGCGGGATTACAATTACTCCTTGTCTCCTCCTCCTCCTCTTCTTTCTCCGCTCCTATTTTCTGCCCCTTTAGCAGCAGCAGCGGCACGCGGCCACGCACGAAGGGGGAGCGCAACGTTACGCGCGCGCGCGCGCAGGAGAGACAGACGGGAAGCTGCACCCGACGAACGAAGGCGGAGGAGGAAGAGAAAATCCTTTTCGTCCAAAGGTTCTGTACGGTCCTCGATTACTTGGAAGAACCGCCTGTGCAATATTTAGGTGTGTGTGTACAATACGTGTACAATGGTACGCAGTACTCACAGGAGGTATGTATATATAAGGTGCAGAGAGCGGGTAAAAGTGTATCTCTCTTTTTTCTCGGTCGCGCTTTCACCCGCGAAACTCACTCGTGCACGGAGAGAGAGAGAGAGAGAGAGAGAGAGAGAGAGAGAGAGAGAGAGAGAAAGAAACACTTTTGCCGGGGGAATACGCGCGAGGAGGAGGAGGACGCGGCTGAAGAGAGGTAGTTTGTGGGAAAAGAGAAAAAACTTTCGAAAATATTTAGCCGCTCTTCTCCCCCTCCTCCTCTGCAGTGCGTGCAGTTTTGCCCTCGTCGTCGGGCAGCAGTGAACGAACATTATCGTCAACGGGGGAGAATCGTAATGTGGGAATTTTATTGCGTCGTTGGGTCATTTTTTGTCGTACGGGTCGTTGAAAGCTCGATCGAAAGCTGTAGGCTTTGATTTGGGTTCGAATTGTAAAATCACCCCGAGTGGTCGATATATGTTCGAGATAGTCTTGAGCTTGGAACGAGCTCTGGTGGAAGAAAAAAAATGTTAATTAGGTCGACGTCCGAGCAAACAATATTTTCTCGCTTGGGGCGCGCGAAATTTCCGCGCTTTAATGCACAATATTTTAAACGCATGTAGTTTGATTCGGGGATGAAAAATTGCATCTCAAACGTATAATCATGTTGCTACACTTATGACGACGAATTGCATTGATCCATTGCGAAAGAAACATGGAAAATTGTCTACGTAAGCCGAAGAAATCTAAAACACAAAATCGCAAAATCGCGATACGATAATAACTTTGAACGACGAACAAACAATCCATACCTCTCTGAAGGGACTAATGCACCAACTGCTTGCAAACACTCGTAACAGCACACAACTATAAAAGAGAGGAGGAGAGGATTTAGGCGCTCATGCAGCGGCGATAAAGCTATTACTACACAACTATACTACTGCGGCGGTCAAATTTGCGCGCATCGCAGCAGCGACAGAGTAAGACGCAAATGAAGAAATACACACACTCTCTCTCTCTCTCTCTCTCTTTCTCTGTTATCGCGCTCGTTTCACGGAACATTACGACCGCGCAGTTTCACCCGCACACGCCACCTTCTTCTTCCCGCCCATCATATTATATGTATATTTATACCTGTACAAGTACGCGAATACGCGACTCACATTCTTCTCTCCTTCGCTCTCTCTCTCTCTCTCTCTCTCTCTCTCTCTTCGCCTTTGCGTGTGTATGTATACATATTATACTATGTACCATTACAGCCTCGATTACAGCGTATAAGTACGCGAGTAGGGAACAGTGAAATTCTCAACTCGACTCGACTCTGTCGCCGCTTGTGTATATTATATGATACTGTGTTACTGCTGTTGTTATGCGCTGCACTGCGGGAGACAATTATTATGTGCACTCCTGTAAGTTTCGCCCGGTTTCGCCCGTGCCCACAGAAGCGATTCTACAAAAACAATCCGGTCAGGGGTCTTTTGAAATACGAACATTTTTTTTTTTATCAGCCGCACCTTTGGGACGAGGATTTTTATCGAGGAATAGAACAAAAATTCGTGAATCAAATGAGGTGAGGTGTAAGCGTGAAGCAATTATTTGTGAACCAGCTATAGAGCTTTCTTCCTGCGTTGGGCTGGAAAATTTTGTATTATATGCATTGAAAAAAAAATTTAAAAGGCTTTAAAAGCTTTATCTCACGTTCCTTGTTTCCCGCCGATAAATTTTCCTGTGTTCCTCAAGGCACGTCCCGGGAAAGAAAAGATTTCTTTCCATGTTTTTATGGAATAGCTTCAACGCGTTTACGTCCTCGCTGTATTAAATCTCGAGTCGCGCAGGCCAGTCCACCACCGCCGCGAAGAGGCGAGTTTTGGAGTACACTATAATACGTGAAAATACCGGCACAGTCTGCAAGACAATTACACTTACTCTCTCGCGTGCGCCTTTTTTTTTCCCCCCGGCAATTAATGGAGAATGAAATTAGCAAGTGTGTTTTCTTTTTGGCCTCGTTCCTGACGGACGCAAATAAGTATCATGGAGGCGTGCTTTTTGCTCTCGCAGGCAAAAAAATACATCGTCGAATATTTTACCCAAGCGGAACTGCGGTATAAAAAAAAGAAAGAGTACGGCGTTTCATAATACCACCGCGCCTCTGGACGAAAAACCTTTGTTACTACGACGGACGTTGACAAGAAAAAAAATATGGACACTTGCAGGTGTGTACTTGGGTCGGGGCTACTGTGCAGGTTGGGCAATAGAGCTGCAACGATATTGTGAGTGTCGACAAATTAACGCACGATACGCGCCTCTACAAGCATCTCCGGACTCGTTGAAATTGTGAAGGACGCGTCGAGTGTCGGCACGTGTGAATAACTGTTACCTCGACTGTTACTGCTCTATGAAAAATTTGATACAAAAGAAGCGAAAGAAAGTATTAAAAAAATGTGCCCACTTCGAGCGGGCGACGAGAAACGCGAAAGCAAAGAAAATACACAGAAAATGGAACACAAGAGCCAGAACCACACAGCTCGATGGACTTCTACTTGTGTGTGTGTGTGTGTGTGTGTGTTGTTAACGGCACCATTTCGCAATACACCAAGGACCCTCTCTTGATTACACTTAAGTACGTCGAGAGTTAATTTTCTTCGTCTCGACAGAACCTGTAAAAAGGAGGTAGGTGGGTGCCACTTGGAAAAGTATACGATGCCCAACATTACACCAGACAAAAACTTTATTTTTCGCACGATTGAAAACAATTGTGTGTTGAGCGGATGTGATGAACGGATGATCGAGAGTTTAACACACACAGCATCCCATCGGGTCGAACCTAAGCAGACGCAACATTGGAGAAGATAAAATGCCACAGGAGGAAGAATCATACTCTTTCTCTTTCGATGAAACATCAAATCCTACACTCCCCGACCCCGAGATCCAAGGGATAAAGATTCACCCTCCCGACAAATCAATAACCATCACCCATCGGACGGGCGAACGGCATTTAATGCGCATCCTCACTCTCCAACACTCGCAGAGCGCAGCAGAGACAAAATCTGGTCCATCGCGCTCGCGTCGTTCGTCCGCGCGCGACGAGGAGCTGGGCAATCGTTTTCTCTTTTCTCGTTTTTTCGCCGGTGGCCTTTTGACGCGACTGTCGCGTCGAATTAAGCAATGAACGCCGCTGCATCACCCCGCGCGCGACAATCAAGGGACGAGGGGCGGAAAGTACGCCGTGAGAATCGTCCTTTTTTTTTTCCGCTCCCCCTGCTGCAGCAGTGCCGCGGACATTTTCTATCAGTGATGTCGTTATTTTTTTCCACAGCGCGTCTGCTGCGGGGGGAGCGGAAGAAAAAAAATATGTACAAGGACGCGTCGTCGTCGTCGTCGATGGTGCAACGTGTACTTACGTCGAAAAGCGCTGCGTTATGAATAATTCGTCGACGGGAGGCGCGAGAACGAACAAGGTGGGCGGGGGAGGAGAATAGCGACCCTCGAGTCAACGACGACGAGAGTTTGCCGGTGCGCATGTACGTGCGTGGAGGTCGGAGGGTCTATATATATTATATTGTACCCTCCTCGTCGCCAGTCGCCACAAGTGGCCGGATTCGGGAGGAGGTGAGCTCGGGCGTTTGCGTCTGTGTCAGGGATTTGTGCTATGATTTGAGTACACGTACGTATATTATGTACGTCGGCGGAGGGTTATTTCTCCTCCTTTGCTGCTGTCATCGTCTGATTTCCCGATACACGCACACCACCTGCGCCTCGTTAGTTTTTTATGTTCGGGTGGGACTGTTTTGTGGATACGTGTCCTAAAAAAAAGGGGGGGGGGGGGGCAAACACGCGTCACTCAAAATAAAATGTGGGCTGTTCCAAGCCGAACTATACCAGTTTTTATATGCATGCGCCCTCCCCTTCTATGTTCATCACTTTTCTCGCCACCGAATCGGTGTGTATCACTAAAAAGATTCGCTCCGCTAGGGGGTCGGAAAATTAGTTTGTTTCGAACCGAGTCAATATTTATGGACTGCCACCAGCATGTACTTTGCGTTGCTTTACTACTGCTGGATATACCAGTTCGCCGCCGGTAAATATTTATCGCGAATCGTTCCCGCGACTGTATTGTACTGTTTTCGACAATCCGTCGGCTGCGTCTCTGGCTGATCTGCAAGTCTCTTTGGGCGCGTAATTGCTCTGCAGTGGCGTTTTGTTCTTCCGGGGGAAAAAGTCAATCGGAAAACGGAGCGATGGTGTTCGCGTGGTATTGTTGTTTGAGAATATTTCCACCGCATCCGAGAGATGGATCAACCATCGAGAGATTCATTTATAGAATCATGGGCTGCTGCTGCCCGTCCGTCCAATTGAAATCTCCACTTAAATCGATTACATTAGCAGCAGCGTGCAGTCGTGAAATAAGAACAAGGAGTTCTGAAATTTTTCACGGCTCGAACGGGGATAAAGGGTATAAATAATGTACGCGAGACCGTTGTCCCCCTATTTTTTTGTATCTTTGCAAACAAATTAAATAGAGCTTTTCCTTTTTTTCTCTGCTTCGAACGCTATAAACCGATTTGTCGGGCGAAAAAATTTTGCAGCTACCGAGTTTTTTGAAAAAAAAAAAAAAAAAAAAAACAAAACCGGCCCGACAACCCACAAAAAAAAAAAAAAAAAAAGCTTCCATACTAACCACCCCCTGCACTGCACTGTATATGTACAGTTTCTTTCTCTCTCCCGTTGCGGATATGCATGTATAATAAACTTGTAAAATTGAAGTGCACGAATGACACGGGCGCGGGACACACAACGCATAGGTGTACACAGCCGAAGAGGAGGATAAACATGTTTGCAAGCGCGGCTGTCGCGCGTTTGTTTACCAAAGCCCTGCTTTCATCTCCTTCTCCTCCTCGCCTCGACATCGGCATTCATATAAGCGCGCGGGTGGAGGGAAAATCACTGTCGTATTCTTTTACGAGACGCTCGCGCACGAGCGGCATTTACGGATGTATTGGAGCTCTGGCGTGTTGTTTCTTCCCGGCAAACTATTTTATTCAATGCGTACTTCCTCTTTTTTTCCGCGCACGCCCGATGATTCGTGAACGGAAAAAATCGGCGAATCGCCCAAATTTGAACAAATCTTGCCAGAAGCGAACGCGCGATAATTGATTGGCTCTTGTACGTGTACGTACTATGATGTATACTTCAGGAAACGAGGCCGGTGCCGGTGTTTTCCGTTCGTTGCTCGTTTGATTCCGCTCGGAGGGAAAAAGAGGGTGCGATTCGCGCGGACCGAGTGAATCCGATCGGAAAACCGTCGAGGGGGCCCTCCGCTGCGCTTCTCGCTGCGTGTGTTTACCTACCGACGCGATCCGTTAATCGCTCGGTCCGAAAAACACCGCAACGCGATAACTCCCCCACGCCCGCTCGTAATTTACGGGCTTATAATCCCCTTTCTCTCGCGAACGCCGATCATCCTCCCCGATTTTCGCGTGCATGGCGTTATATGTATAGGGTACTGTACGCACGGTATACGCGTGCGCGGGGATAACACCATCGGTTGTCGTTTCAAATGCTCCTCACGTAGGCACCACCGGACGCGCACTTTTTCATCGTCCCCCTTCGAGGAGGAGGCAGGGACGAGGCCGGGGGGGGGGGTAGTTTTCTCCCCCCGCTCCATCAGCCTCGATCCTCCGGCGCGTGTGTTGCGGCCCCTCTCAGGCAGCCCGAAACCAAGCACACCGGATGCGTGAAACCGACTTTCGCCCGAGAAAGCAAACGCGGGGGGGACGCTCGAACGTATCGCGGCAAAGTGAAACAGTGGTACGTACGATATTAATGATCCGCGTGCCGGCGCGACCTCGAACAATCGAGCCGAGGTTTTCGCGCGCGCAACGGGCGCAAGTATACAACGCAAGTACTCGTGCAACACACGGGCGATTAAAAGGAACGAGGAGTCGGCGGAGCGCTCGTTCGCCGCATGTAGAATGAAAGAAAGAAAGAAAGGGGGGACTTAACTGTAAATCCAGCTGTGCCGCAGTACTGGGTACCAGAGAGGTGTGCAGAGGAGAGAGAGAGATCCGAGCGGCCAGATTAACTCGTCGCGGCGCGGCGGCGTTTAAAAGGGCCCTCTTCCCCCCCCCCCTCCGCTCTTCCTTTCCTTCTTGTTTCATTGTTCGCCGCCGCGTGCAGATGCGCACGGAAGGTCGCGGGGGCGCGAACAGCCGGGCCGTTCGATCGGAGGACCAGCGCGGCGCAGCATATTATACACCTAACAGCGAGCAGCGGACGAAATTGATTTCTCTCCCGCGCCGGCAGCTCTGCCCAACTTCAAAGGGGGAGTCGCCGTATGGGGGGGTAGTAGCCCCAGCGCGATGAGTAGCTCGCTCACCCTCCGAGCGCCCTGCTGCCGCTGCTGCTGGGACAGGAGACTGTACGTACTGCAGTATACGCCGGGAGAGAGAAGGAACAGAAGCCCAGGGGGGGGGGTTGGTGTGGAGAGGAGGAGGAGGAGGAGGAGGGTGAAAAAGGGGGAGAGGGAGAGAAGGGTAAGGCACACGACGGTGCAGGCAGACAGGTCGGGGCTCGGGGCGACGACGACGACGACGCGGACGATAGGCGATCGATTTCCTTCGTGCGGCCTCCTCCGCCTCCTCCTCCTCCTCCTGGCCGGTACTTAGCTTCCTCTCTGGCTGTACTGTCCGCGTGCGTGGAAATACTTGTAGACGACGTCTCGTGCACGGGTATTGGAAAGAGTAGAGCTTCGTCAGGAGGAGGAGGAGGAGGAGGAGGCGGTGTATAACCTAGAAACAGAGGAGAGAGAGAGAGAGAGAGGCGGAAGGGAAAAGCCGAGCGACGTGGCTCTCACGGCAGCGGGGGGACACGGGGACGGCCTTCAACTTCGTCGCCGCCGCCGCCGCCGCTGCCGTTGTTGTTTTTCTCTCGATTATCATAAGTATTGTTTATGATCTTGAATTTTCGTGTTTTTCTGTTTGAATTGTGTTGGAAGGGTGGGGATTGTTTATACATTAATCATGCAAAATTGTTTACCTCGGAGCTTATCCTTCGCGTCTTCGGTGAGTATATGCCTGCACAGCCGCTTCAGCAGCGAGTTTCGTACATATAAGGCGCACACGAAGTTCGAAGCAGCAAAACTGTTGTCGGTTATTATATGCTGTGTTCCAAATACTATAACCGTTGCAGCACCGTGATTTTATAAAACAATTCTTTTTTCAGTCAGCCCGTCACATCACCATACAAAGCGCACTGACGAATAGTACTTCATGCAAATAACGATACACACTTTTCACCGTTCTGGGCAGTACTTAGTACTTACTTACTTACTTACTGCTGCTTCTATATTACACTGCCGCGTATCGTGCCGTGCTCACTACTGCTGCTGCTGCGTCAACTTCACGCGCACGCCACTCGGTACTTCACTTCACAGAGCATAGAAATAGTGATAATAGTATAATGAAAGAAAAAAAAAAAAAAGAAACGAGCGAGCCGCAGCAGTATAAGACTTGGTCTTCGCCCGCTCTCCTTATCGCTGCTCCTTCTTTCGTACTTGTACTTATATATCCGCACGCTGCGCTGCTCGAGGTATATAATACTGTACCTACTTTAAGTTCTGTAGGGTATGCAGCTTCGCTGATGCTGCCGCTGATGGGAGAGTGGAAAATAAAAAACAAAAAGATCGGAGGAGCACACCTCCACGACGACGACGACGACGACGACGACGTTGATGCTGGCCGCTACCCATGCACGAGTGCACACCGAACGCAGAGAAACTCCGCTGATGCTCGCTCCTCTCTCACCGTTCTAATGTTTCTTCTGGGCTGAATTAATTTTTTTTTTTTTTCCTCGCTCCATCCGCTCTCGATAACACTATTTTCGAGATTGCACGCGCTCGCGAACGTACGTGAATATTAATGCCGCGCTAGCGGGGCTGCATACAGCGGCGATGAGGCGCATCAGAGAGCGTGAACTTAATGAATAATATATAACAATGTATAAAACAGGAAAGCAAAGTCAGACAGACAGACAGACAGACACCGCGAGAGACGAGAGATCGAGCACGGGCACAGTGCGCACGTATATTTATAAGGTGTACGTTGTATATATACATACGTCCACGCACAGTCACGATCACACTTTGCTCGCTTCGCAAGTCTCATGTATGGTACTTTATATACATACACTTGCAGACCGCACTCACCAAGTCACTATGCTCACTACAGGTTTCACCGTTTCACCGATATATTGTATATCGTTATAAACGTATACATCACTGCAAGCGCACAGAGACGATCGTCACCGTTCTCTTTTTACATTATTACACTTGGCACTCGTCCTCTCTCTCTCTCACGGCTCTTTTTCTTCCTTCCTTCCTTCCTTCCTTCCTTCCTCTCTGTCCTCTTCGTTATTCGCGTATGTGCAGCACACACTCGGGCGGTGCAGCCGCGCCACCTCCCTGCTGCAGCTGTCGTTTCGGAGCACAGAGCTAGTGTCAATCGGCCGCAGTTTCGGTTTTGGAGCACAAGCTCGATTCTCCTCTACTTATGACAGTCTACGATTCTCGATTAAATATGCACAAGCACTGGATCCAGCCAATCACTGCGGACGATGATCCGTCAATCGTACCCGCAGTATACCCACACACCAGTGTTTATACACAAGTAGTACTTATATACATCAGAGATAAAGTTTATAAACACAAGTATTACTCGCGTGCGTATATATCTACGCTCTGATGACACACGGGACGAGCCCGACAGAGTTGTTGACGACGCGAACACAAGCACTGCACTGGACGAGAAAGAGAGATAGAGATAGTCGGTGGAAAGCAGAGCAGAAGCCAGACGCTGGCCGCAAAATATATTATATAGTAGTCCCTGCCCTTTTCTTCTCTAATACTCCTCGGGCCTGCTCGGTGCTGCTGCGGCGGAGCGGCGAGCGCGAGAGCTGCCTCCTCGGCTGCAGTAGTCTACTCGCTACTCCGTCGGCCATTTTCCCCTCCCCTGCCAACCCCCCGCCGCGTCTTTCTTTCGTTGTAAGAGTACGCGGGTACTACTTACGGGTGTACTCTCTACAACTATGATTTTTTTTCGCATACGCGAATTAACACTGTCGGCACGGAAGGAAGCCGATTTTATTGGCGAATAGGAGAGGGGGGGGGACGACATCAAAGGACGGGATAAATTTGTCAATTTTACCGACGGGTGCTGACATCTCTGGGGTGCCCATAGAACACTTGGGGTTTCATTTCCCATACACTTATCAGCTGATCCTGCTATTTATATTTTTTGCTTTGTTATTATTAAAAAATATGGAGCGGGGATGGCGAAAGCACGTGTGTGGTGCGAGCGATAATACAGGTGGGTCATTTCACAAAAACCCGAATTCTTCATGAAGCCTATGGTTAAAATCAACGCATTACATTATTTCGAGCCAAAAATTTTTTTAAATGGTGTAAACCATTGGCCCCTAGAGACGTTTTTGAGATTTTGTCGAAAAAATTTTTTGTTTAGACGTAAGGTCTAAAAAACAGGCCAAA
>JAPYYV010021963.1:0-12251 GCA_030522625.1 Copidosoma aretas
CTGTCACTTGAATTTAATTGTATAAAAATATTATTAGGATTCTTGCATCTAGACAATGCTACATATAATTGACCATGAGAAAAAAGAGGTTTATTAAAAAAAAGACCGATTTTATCAAAACTTTGACCTTGAGATTTATTTATTGTCATTGAAAAAGCTAAAACAATAGAAAATTATTTTCTGTATAAAATATAAGGTAAAGAAGAGTTATTTCCAGAACATAATGTTATATGTGGTATAAAAACTTTATTTCCCATTTTTTCCCCTGTTATAATTTCTGCTTCAATATTGAATTTATATAATTTCGATATTTTTAATCGTGTTCCATTACAAAGTCCATCATTAATGCTTACATTTCTAATTAACATTACTATTGCTCCGATTTTTAAATTTAGTTCATGTGGTGGAAGACCTTATCGAATATTATTCAAATTTTCTGTTGGAAAATCAATATAAATGTCATCGTCTGTATTTGTCAACACCTCTGTACGTAGCTTTATCTATGCTGTAGTATGTTACAATATTTCCTTCCATATTATTTAAAACTTTATTATTTAGAAAATATGTATATTCATTATAAGTTGTTAATATGGCACTATTTAACTCCCCGCTCCACTTAAGCATTAATGAAATTTTTCCGATTTCGTCAACATTCTTAACCTTTCATAATTACATTCGTACAATTACAAACTTATTTATATTTATATTTTCATGACTCTACATCTTTAAATTAGCCAATTACTATTATATACAATAATTAGTTGTTAAAATATTTTATCTTAAAGATTTGTTAAATTATTCATTTGAATTTTATATACTTATAGATAAAAGAAATAACGATATACATACAACCAGTAATTTTATTTATGATTTTCCTACTCCACTTTGTGGTTATCTTAAAGGATCGCTTTTTTAAGAGTGGTTGTCCCATTAATTTTGGTAGCAGCAGCTATATACTGCAGCTAAAAGTAACCTAGGTTACTTTCTTTGATTTTGCGGTACCACTTTAGTGATACCAAAGTATATATAGACATACCATGCTTTTTAATGAATATTTTAGTTGAAGAATTTTTCAATGTTTATTTAACTATTATGACTTGTCTTCCATATAAAATTAAATATTTAACCTTTATCCATAAAAAATTATTTCTAAACAATATTAACAATAATACAGTTATCAGTATACAGCGATTGAATATATATATATGTGCATGCATACATCTACTCAGATTTTTGCATTTGGACAATGCCACAGATGATTGCCCATTATAAAAATACGGTTTATTAAACTAAATACCTATTTTATCCAAACTACGAACTTGAATTTTCATCATTGTCATAAAAAGTGCTAATGCTGTTGGAAATCGATTCCTATAAAAAGCTACAGATAAACAAGTATTATTTGCAATGCATAGTATGATTATATTTTTAAAAAGATAGTGTATTGCTTATTAGTAGTTATCATTGCACTACTTGTATTTGTATCTAAGTATTTCTAAGTATTTCTGAGCAAACGTCTGTTTGTATCACATTTTTAGGAATATTTCAAAATTAGATTATTCAATAACTAATATGTATCAACATTAAAAGAAAATCTTTATCGATTAATCAAACATCAGTATTCAATCTGTTAAGTTTAAATAATCTCCAAAGATATGATGATTTTATCTTTTCGTTAATTTTTATACTTATGTCAATATTTTCAATATTAAGTCAAATCTGGTTTTATGCAGTACTTGTCCATGCTGTTGATATAATTTTTTTATTTTTTGAAATAAAATTATGAATTAATGTTTTTTAGAAAAATATTTTCCCATAAACTGTGGCACCATCAAAACCTGCTGCAAATAAATCACCACAAACCTTCCTTAACAACATTCTTCTGCAATTATTTAACTAGAAAAAAAGTAAATAATGTATTAAAATGATTTAAAATGTGAAAATAAGCTATTGTCATGCTCGACGATACGGAATTATTAAGAAAATAAGATTATGATTTTTACTCTAACAGTGCAAAAAGTATTGTTGAAATTTTTTTGAATTAAAAATAAATGAACAAATAATTGGAACTTATTACTGAACTCGATACACGTAATACAACTACATTGTAGCTAAAATATTATTCAATTATATGAAGCCATTTGATTATCTATAGAATATAACTATTTACCAAATCAAATTAAAATTTTTTCACTCCAAAAACAGCAAATACCATTTTTTTAACAACAAAAAACGTTAAAACAACCTCGATAACGTATAAAATGTCAAATCTTTTTCAAAATATAAAAAGAAACATTTTGAGCCATCGATCATTGAAATCACTCATAGGGTTTCTGAGGCATGACTGATTCAAGAAAAAAAATTGTTCAATAAAAAAATACTACATAACCTAAAAAAAACGACTGCCAATAAATCAGCAGAATGCTTCCTCGATATGTTCTTCTGTATATTTTTAATAAAAACATTTGGAAAGTTTCAGAGATATGAATGATTCAAGAAAAAAAATTGTAGATTTTCTTCAATAAAAAACAAACGACGTAACGTAACAAAAATTTTTTTAATTTAAATGAAGCTGTTTTAATGTTTTATGAGATACAACTACTAAAGCAATCGATTTTGAATTGTTCTACTCTAAAAGTAGCAAGAAACCGCTTTTTGGGCTTAAAACTCGTTATAACAACCTTAATAAGGTATGAAACTTGAATTATTTTTTGGAATCATACAAGGATATAAAAGCAAATATTTTAAGCCTTGAATCATCGAAGTCACTCAAAAGCTTTCGAAGATATGAGTGATTTTCCACGAAAATCTCAGTATTTCTATAATAAAAACTAAACAAAATTTTTTATTAAGATGCTTTAAAATGAAAAATAGAGCTATTTTAAAGCTCTATTAGATGTTACTAGTTAGAAATTCAAAATAAATGTTTTTCACCTTTTAAAAACCGCTGCCAATAAATTAGCACAAAGCTTCCTCAACAACATTCTACTGCAATTATTTAAAAAAAAAAAAAAAATTAAATAAAATATAAAAATGATTTAAAATGTGAAAAATAGTACTTTTCGATACTAGTGTTATAAACTAGTTTTCTTCTCATGTGGACGTTTGCGCCCGAGCGAAGCAAGGGTGACAAGTTCACATGAGGAGAAAATCAGTTTATAACACTAGTTCCGGACAATACTTTATGACACAACGTGTTATAAGTTCGATTTTGACACGGTTCTGTTTGCACAGCGTGTCCTAAAATTGCCCTTAGAGCACGGCGTGTCATAAAAGCTATTTTCATGCTCTATGATATGGAATTATTTCGAAAATAATATAACTTTTACCCGAATAGTACAAAAAATATTGTTAAAACTTTTTTGAATTAAAAACAATTCAACAAATAATTATAACTTATTACTGAAATTGATATACGGGATATAACTACGTAGAAGCTAAAATATTATTTAATTATATAAAGCTATTTAATTAGCTATAGAGTATAACTATTGATAAAGTCAAATTTAAATTTTTTTACTTCTAAAACAGCAAAAACCTTTTTTTTAGAATGAAAAATTGCTATAACAACCTTGATGGGGTATGAAACGTCAAATCTTTTAGTGAACCTGTATAAGGAGATAAAAAGAAATATTTTGAGCCCTTGATCATTGAAATAATTTGGAGGGTTTCTGAGATATGACTGATTCAAGAAAAAGAATTGTAGATTTTTTTCAAAAAAAAAAAAAAGTGACATAACCTAAAAAAAATTTTTCATAATCCAAAATGAAGCTCGTTTGATGCTCTATAAGATACAACTATCAAGGTAATTGATTATGAATTTTTTTACCCTAAAAGTAGCAAGAAACCGCTTTTTGGACATAAAAAAAAAATTTGGTGGAAATACGTTAAAAATGTCTTATACAGTGTCTAAAGAAAAAATACCATTTTTTGAAAAAGTCTCTGTGTGTATGTGTGTGCGTGTGTGCGTGTGTGTGTGCGCGCGCGCGCGCGTGTGTGTGTGTGTGTAATCAGTCATATCTTAGGAACTCAACGACCAATTTTAATGTTCAATGGCTTAAAATTTTTATTTTCTAATCCTTATGGCGGCTCGAAAAAAAAATTTAAGTTTTATACCTTAATGAAGTTGTTATAATGATTTTGATGGTCAAAACCCTGTTTCATGCCTTCTTAAGGGTTAAAAATTTATTATGCGAATTTTTAGATAGTATCATTAGATAAGGTATAAGAATCCCTTTTTTTTCTATTTTGTAGTGTCCCGATAAGTTATAATGTTTTGTTTTTACTTAAGTGAAACAAAGATTTTGCTAAAGAAACAGATATATTTCTGTAACGAATTACAATATTGTAAAAACTAAGGGCCTAAAATTATTGTTTCTACATATTTTTAGCCGTCCAAAACCAAATTGAAGTTTTTTACCTTAACATGGTCAAAATAACGATTATTGATAGTCAAATCCGGGTTTTACCACCAGAAGGATGAAAATAGTTTCATTTTAATTAAGAAAGATATTTAGGTATACAATGCCTACAAAAAAAAATTATTTTTGATTTTCAAGCATCTTCACAAGTAATTTTTCAAGTGTTCTTAATAAAGCAATAATATGATTATTTCAGGAAACATGTAATATCTCTGTAATATATTGATGACACTGAAGTTTGGAACACTCCAGGAACAAATTTTCGAAAAAAAAAAAATTTCAAAAATGAACACAAATGAATAAAATACATCAGAAAGCGGCACTTATATGGTACTTGTCAGAAGATCCGACAGGCATTATACTCATTTTTGTTCCCGAAATTTTTATTTTATTTACACAAACTCGTTGTTGTTGTTGTTGTTGGTTAGATGGCGTTGGGTCCATACAATACTCCGCTATGCCACATTTCAAGTGTGTGTGTCACAAACTTGTTCCCGGAACTTTAGTGTCATACAAATTGACAATTTCATATGAATCAAGTCATTTTATTGTTGGTTCTTTGTATATCTCCACTAGTTAATAAATAAAAAAAAAACAATACATTTATGCAAAAAGCTAACCTTTGGCACGTAAAGCACGACTGCTAACGATTTTTTAGCCTAATTTTTTGCATAATTTAAAACGATTTTCGTCGTTTAAGGGCGTTACATACAGTTAGCGGGATGAAACATTTGAGGGGCAAGGGAAAACAGGCAGCGAGTGAAGAATTGGCAACGCTGCACAAAATTGATGTTGAAATACCCACAGTTCTACATGTACTTAAAGTATATACATACATTCATTCATACATCCACGAATAAATTTCCCTTTGCGGAAAGCGATTTCGAGACTTATGGCCATCGGGCGAGTGATGCCGGAAGCTTGAGTCGCCTCACGACGTTGTCGTACCGTTTTTCCAACCCTTTTTTAATTTTTTTTTCGTAGTGAAAATCAGATGATCGTCGGGAAATTTGGTATACATTAAATTAATAACATTATCTGTGACATATACAAAAATTAGCGGAATTAATTGGGCCAATTTTCTTAAAACTGAGTTTTTATCAGTTTTCCCATAAGCGACCGTGTTACAATGACTGAACTTTGCAATTCAATATCTCAAAAACGAAACAGACGAACCTCTTGAAATTTTGACAGGTTAATTGTAACAACAAAAAGAACGTCTGGTCGAAATTTCAAAAAAATCCAGTTGAGGGTTTTATCACTACCGAACGTCCTTAAAGTGTCAGGATGATATTGTAGAGTAAAACTTATAATACAAAAAGTTGTATTTTTTTACGATCCCCAACTTTTGTGTTCAACACTTCGTAAAATGTCAATTTCTTTTTGTTATGGGTGAAAAACGGTTGTTGAAGTTATTTTCAGTTATTTTTGCGACCTAGGACATTTAATTGACTTCCTAGAGAAAAGTGTACTAACACCTCAGCTTAAAATGTTAATTTACAAAGTAGCAACGGAAAAAAAGA
The DNA here is from genome assembly GCA_030522625.1 of Copidosoma aretas. Lineage (NCBI taxonomy): Eukaryota > Metazoa > Arthropoda > Insecta > Hymenoptera > Encyrtidae > Copidosoma > Copidosoma aretas. The sequence goes on from JAPYYV010021963.1 coordinate 5,945, forward strand.
TTTTTTTCCCCTCGAACCTCTACAGTAAAAGTGCTGGGAATTTTTTTCACTTTGACGAAATTTATCCGATTTTAAACCATCACGTTCTATGGTGAAGACTAAGATATTTACTAAATTCAGGTCAGTCAGATGAAAATTACTTGAGTGAGTCTGGAAACTTGATTACGTACACACAGGGTTGATTACATACACCATAGGACTACTTCGGAACACACTTATATTAGGATCAAAATTTGTTTCATGTACCAAATAGTCATTTTACAGATAGTTACACTTTTCACTCTACTGGAAATATAAGGCACTCCTGTGAAGCAGTCATGCCTAAAAATAAGGATTTATACCTCCTTTAGGTCGTTATTACGTTTTTTTTATGTTTAAAAAAGATTCTTCAAAAATTTTTGATTTAAATAATAGTTTCTAATAGATTTTATCTTTTCAGTTTAATAAACAATTATAACCGCAATGAAATTCTTTTTATTTAAGTTTAAATCTATGTAATATGTTGTATTTTAGCAATCAGACGATACATTCAACTTATTTATTAATTTTTATTACTGCTCGTACAAGAGATTTATGATAAATATAAATTAACGTTTTTATAACGAATTTTCAATAATTAGAACATGAAATTTTCATTTAATTCACTTATGGGTAATATATACTGTTATAATGATGTTTTCAAATAATTTGAATTCAACGTAAGTATTTTTTAAAAGTTGGAAGCAGAAAAATACAGATTGAGGAAGCTATTTGCTAATTTATTGGCAGCGGTTTTTTTTATAGCAAGTTAACACATTTTGGAAAACACCGGCGTAAAATTATTGTTTTTTAACATTATAGTGGTCTGGGAATCAAATTTGAGTTTTATACCTTAAGGTTTTCATGACGATTTATGACTGCCAAAAACTGGTCATATGCCTTTTTAAGGGCTAAAAATTCATTATGCAAATTCTTATACAATCACATTTAATAGAGTATTAAAATACTTATATTCTCCACTTTTTCAGCGTCTTGATAAGTTATGTTTAGTTTTTATCTAACTAATACTAAGGTTTTTCTAAAAAAAGTAATTATATCTCTGTAACGAGTTGACATGATTTAGAATGTAAGGTCTCAAAATATTTTTTCTGTATCCTTTTTGCGGTCCAGAAAGAAACAATTAAGTTTTATAACTTATTATGGTAGAAATAACGAACGTCAATAGTCAAAAACGGTTTTCCATTTAAGAAGGGGGGGGGGGATTCAATATAAATTTACAAAAATATTTACGGGTACAAAAATCCAACTCAAATTCAACAATAGTTGCATCTTATACAGCATCAAAATAGCATCAATCTATATTTTTGAGCATGAGACTACATGTTTTTCATATTTAATTAGGATGTAAAGATGATTCTTGTCATTTATTAATGTAACAGTGAAATTTTTTATACTAACATCTTAAAAAATAATTGAATTAAATAACTTTGTTTTTTTCTCAAATGCACATTTTTCATAACTGTCACCTTTATATCTTATTCACGATAATAGTTTATAAAACCTATAAAATTATGAACTAATGTAATCTTTAGTAAATATTTTGTTAGCGCTCTAATAGTATCCTATCTTAAAAAAATGATGGGTCACGTGATGAAGCCTGCTTATTCGTTCTGTGATTGGCTGAGACTGATCAAGAGCGGGAAAATTTGAAAATGTATTAAAAATAAAATTTGTTAACAATTAGATCGCGCGAAGCGCGTATGATGTAACTAGTTACAATAAATAAACGATTATTGAATAATTTTATTTTATTATTAGATAGAATAATATCATGATATAATTGAAGTAACCAAATAAGAATAGCAAATCCATGTTGTATTTTATATCACTGCGAAATCATAGAAAAAAAATGTAATTTATAAATACTAAACTTGTGAATAATATGTTGTGGATATAATGTTGCAATAATTTCGTTCAATTGATCAAAATCTTAAACATTTCTTAAAAATTGAAAGCAGAAAAGTAGATTGAAGAAGCTATTTGCTAATTTATTGGCAGTGGTTTTTTTTACAACAAAATATTAATTACAATTTTTTATGTTTTCGGGAATCAAAAACAATGCAAAACGTTTTCTTAAATCATCCGAAATAGTACATTACGCCACTAGGGCACAAAGTACAAACATAAGCGCCCGAAGGGCGTGCTTGTTTTACTTTTGTGCCCGAGTCTCGTATATTGTTTTTCTTGCCGAGGGCGCAAAGTGCAATTTTGCGCCCAAAGTGCGGCCTGAGGGCGAAAAGGCTCTGCTGCACTTTGGGCCAATGGTAAGAAAAAATAAAAAATACCATCTTAACAATAAATTATTAATAACAATTGTACTGTTATATTCAGTACATTATTAGTATGGCGGTTTTCTGGAAAGGTTTTCAATACATTTTTCATTTCCTTCCGTTTCGGATTGCATGTCAGGGGTAGACATAAGTATGGTCAACATCATTTTTTCATACTTGTCATATAATCTTTATTATGCTGCTGCATGTACCATGGTCGGCCTATGTGTGTCAAAAGTGAAGTAAAATCGTTCACTATCATAACCTTTTTTACGAAAGTTCGGGTTATATTTAAGAACAGAGTATTTACAACATTTTCTAATAAAACTTGAAATAATTTTATATCAAAATATTTTCGATTATTTTTCAAAAAGTTCATCAGATTTATTTCATTTACGATATCTCTATATCTAGTTCTCCTTTCAAAAAAGTAAAAAATTGTACATAGTTGAGACTAAAGGACTTCAGTAGGATTTCCAAAAAAATTTTTACCTAAAAAAAGTTGTAAAGGAAAACCCGCTAGAATGGAAAGGTGTATATAGTTTATTGTAATGAGTAGGAGTTGGTCTTACTTGCTGTAGATTCTTGTCATAAATATACAATTAACTGTTGGAAGTTTTGTGACTTGTATTTTTTAAACTATGAGGTGTTGTGTCACAAACTTGGCGTTGCAGTTTTATAATTAAAACAGCTCTTTCCTTTCCATGTGCTACGTTAGCATTGAACAATGCAAAAGAATGTATATAATTATAACATCATATAAACTGTCAAAAATTTTTATATACAACAATAACTTTGTTTAATTTCCTACATATTTAGTAAATGATTGCAGTATATATTTTTCGTTCCTATTACATAAATTTTTTCTCTTTTCATTCCGACAAATTATACAACAAAAGGGACATTCGGAATGCATTTCTCGGAAAAAATTATTTTTACATTAATATTTTCTATTGTATTATATTTCCCATTTTTCGTTTTTTTTTACATTATACGATCAAAACGATCTCTATCTTCGCGTTATTAATATTTTTATTATGTTTTCACTTCACTGATATGTTTCAAGAATTCCAGATTTTTTTCAATAAATTAATTTTTAATCTGTAATCGTTATCAACCAAATTGAAACTATTCTCTAGTATAACTGATAAAGATGTTAAATAAATATATTATGGATTGTAATATGAGGAAGCTTTGTGAAAATTAATTGGGATGTGGCATGAAAAAAAATTGATTTTATATTTGGTCCTTTAGATAGATTATTAAGCATTATTGGACACGTATTTTTTCTTTTTTCGTCCAAACAACAATTGACGATGATACAGTCTATTAAAATTTGAGAGTAGGAAAAATTACGATAGCTTTAAATTTATATAGTGATTATGATATCATTTGCTTCCTCTGAAACTTTGATGGGCTCCATGTTAGTACATTTTTGTTGATACGAAAAAAGATACAATACGTTTCTATTACTTTTTGATAATCTAACTGTCGGATCAAATGGATTTTTTCATGCAAAATCCCAATTGACAGCAGTTTTTAATTTGTTTTTTAGTTGTAACTAATTAGTAAATCTTTGCTGTCATTCGTTAATAATTTTTTTTTCTTTTCCAGTTTATCTTCACAATAATGATTGATCGTTTTTTAAATTTGTTAGTCCTACATGTGAACATGCGATAATATTTTATATTTACAATTCAAAGAAGCTTTTTGTCCTTACCTAAGGAGTCTTAACTGGTCTGTGGTAAGATACGTATTGCAAGAATTGCATACAAAGCATACAGCCAGTGTAATAAACTTTCGATCATTATGATATTCATTAATAATTTTTTTTCTCGATTATGTACTTTTATTTCAGTAGAATAATTTCATAATCATAATAAAATATTTATTATAAGCAAAAATGACTAATAATCAAAGTAAGATCATCCCAAAATCACCCTTGGCTGTCGTTTATATCACCAACAATTTCATATTGTAACGCATGCAAAATCGAATTTCGTAGAAAACCGTATAATACTCAAAGACATGCGAAAAGCGATTCCAATATTTTGAATCTCAGGAATACTCAAGCTGCTGTGCAGAATGTCATCTCTCATGCTACGTCTCAAAACTGTATAACAAACACAATCAGGACTAATAATAATGCTAATAATAATGAAAATAATAATAATGCACTGAATTTCCCACATGATAGTTGTGATGTTGATCCTTGCGCAAAAAACGAACATATGGAATGTGCCATGGTCGTTAATTCAAATCGTGATCAGTTTCAACACGATGATTGTAACATTTCTTCCAATCATAATCAGACAAATGACTACCCACCGTGTATCGTGCCCGTAAAAGACAATAGTTTTTTATGAAAATGTAATTTTTGTGATCAGGAACTTACAAATACAAGAACTGTAATAAACCGGCATTCAAACACAATAAAACACAGACAAAAGAGTGGTGAAGGCATTGACTCTTTCGATTATGAAAAAGCAAATGCTGAAATGAAATTAGCAGCCTATGCTGCTTCGAAACAAAAATCATTTTTGTTTCAGGAAGACTTAGTTGCCTTCATGAAACACCTGCTTTCTGATTCTCAGATAGCTAAAAAAATTAATGGGGACAGGCATCATATGTCTGATGTAATTACTTCAGTGATAGCTCCTTTTCAAAAACAAAGATTAATCGCCATTTTAAATAATATAAAAATTGCTGTCATGATAGACGAGTCGACAGATAAAACTTATCAATCTTTTACATGTATTGTTGTTTGATTCGTCGATTATGACCGTAAAAAAATAGTGGAAACTATGTGGGATGTTATTCCGGTATATGACAATAATGCACATACTAAAGCAGATGCGGAGACCATTTTTCAAAAAGTTAAAGACACCTTTACCGCGGCGGGTGTTGATTTACGTAATATTATAGCGTTTTATTCTGATGGAGCGAATGTAATGATGGGTGAAAACAACTCAGTAGTAAGTAGATTTCAGGAACTAATACCAGATACAATTAAAGTGAAGTGCAAATGTCACATCGAACATTTGTGTGCTCGAGATGGAATAAAATCATTACCTAAGGCAGTTTCATCCCTCGGCACATTAATTTACAATTACATGAGTAACAGCTCCAAACGAAAAAATCGATGACATTTAAAACAAACTGAACTTAAGAGGGAACCATTAGAAATTTTTCAACCTATCGAAAATCATTGGCTCTCGAACTACGATTGTATAATACGAATACTCCGACGTTGGCATACCTTGACAAAATATTTTGAAGATTAAAGTACAGAATTTAATACGACTTACTCTGAGATAACTGGAAAATCGCCTGAATATATTTTAAGTATGTTAATAGATCCCAAAGTGAAAGTTATCCATTTTTTTTTGGAATTCGTCCTTGGAAAATTAAAATATCATGATAAATGTTTGCAATCTGAAGCACCTGTCGTACCAGAAGGTAGGGAAAGTTTAACAAATTTGTTAATTTTTTTTCTTAAATGTTATATGGACGAGTCGTACGTAGACTGTAACGTTCAACAAAATACTGTGTCTAATGTAAATGTTTTACTTGAGAGTGAATTCAAAATGTTGGATAATATCAGAGATTAGTAGAGAGATTGCTAACGCCAATGCTACCAGGCACGTCAATTTTTCAAGCCACTGATTCGAGCGCCACGCCATGGCCAGCCGTCGAACCAGGCACACATCTTACTCGACTAGAGGCGACAGGCTACGTCACGAAAAGGGGTGGAGCTGAAGTGTGTGCCTGCGAGTGCGAGAGAGAGGAGCAGGCATGTGCTATATGTATATATAGGTCTACAAGGGAGAGGACAGAGGACTCAAGAGAGGAGACATATGCAGGGAGGGAGATGCGACCGATTATGTCTATGTATATAAGGGGGGGGGGGCGGGGCATACCGGGCATAGTAAAAGTAAATGCTTGTAAAAAGCATATAATAGGAGTAATCACAATTTCAAAAACACTAGTACATAGTC
>JAPYYV010021967.1:0-13502 GCA_030522625.1 Copidosoma aretas
TTTTTTTTTTTCATTTTTTTTTCTTAAAGTTCAACTCTTTAGCTACAAAAGTGCCATTGGTGAAAATTTTTTAGCTCTTAAGGATTCGGAGCTATACATTGTTTAAAATGAGTCTCCAACCACTATTATGAAATTTGTTATTACTTATAAAATCGAAAATAGGCGATAAAAAAAAATTCCTTGGACACATATCTCTTATTTTTCAATATAAAAACTGGAAAAAAATTTTCAGCCGAATCGAAGAGGTGACGATTAATTTTTAGCAAAATCCGTTCGGTTTGTAAAAGAATTACCCATACATCTAATAATTTTCCAAATTTACGTTGTTAACTATCATTAGTTGACACTTCAATAACCTAAAAAACCTTTAAATCGCAAAACTGACAGAGATGAACAAATGATCTCAATTACATGCAAAAAGTTCAAAACAACTTCATCAATATACAGATATACAAAAAGCATCGAATATTATTCTGAAATTGGGATATATATTAAACGACATGCGACATGTTTCTAATTTTTTGCTATATGAATAGACGTTATATTTCTTGTACTATAGTATTTTTTTCAAACAATAGTAAGAAAATTTGTGCAGTTAATAACAAATGCAGGTATTTTAAGATTGGTTGCTTGTAAGATACCGTGTTAAAATGTACGAATTTAACGTTATATATCTTGAAAATGGTACGAAAAATCTTCATATAACTTTTACTATTAATGTATGGCAATGTTTACGACTTATATCTCAAGACTCAACGTTTTCGTAAGGCATTCAGAATCAGCATCGAGCGCCAAAATTCAAACTTAACACTCCCTTACGATCGGTGCTAAATCAAGAAAAAAGGAAAATTCTAAAATTTTAAATCTTGAAATATAAAATATAAAAAGAAAGGTTCAAGCGAGCGACAAGCTGCGACCAGGATCCGATCCAGCTCCGGTATCACTTATTTGTTAGATGCATTCTGATCACATAAAACATTTAGAGAACATGTATAAGTTTAAACGTAAATATACATATTCAATTTATAATTTTGATTAGTGCAATCTTTACTATCACACAACTCAATCATGCAATCGTATTCAAGATCTTTTGTGTCAGTTTTTGATGCAAATCAAATGACTGAGGCTTAGTAAAAATGTCTGCCAATTGTTCCTTCGATAAAATCCATCTGATGGCTATCATTTTCTCTGGCTACACGTTCTTTGAAATAATGCGCTTTTCTTTCAGTGATATGTCTTAGTCGTTTACCCCATCCATCTTTGCACTGGCCCAGCAGCCTTATTGTCACACCACAGATCTGCAGGCAGTGTGTAAGATGATATCAAGCTTATGGAGTGTTCCAGCCCTGTAAGTTCTTGACTTGCATCACACATCGCGACGTATTCTGCTTTACACACACATAATGTTGCTTTCTCGTCTTCCAGGCGACTGTGTCTCCATACAATCTTATTAGGTATACACATATGGTAATTAAGCCCTCATTGGCTATCATCGGAAAAGGCTTCCAATTTACCCTCAAGACCTGACTCTCCTTCTCGGAGACGGCTTTCAGCTTCAGTTTGCTCTGATCGCCTGACATCTCTTGTTACACACGCAGTTGGACACTCGCGCCAAGATCAACGAAAAAACAGAGAGGGCACGGGTGAGACAGGAGAAAGCAATCTGGCACAGAAAACACTCTGCGATCAACCACCACGTGCAGACACAAAACACACTAGATAAGGCCCATAACCTCTCAGTATGTTAGGGTAGGGATACACTGGGCAGAACATACTAAAACTGAAGATTATTTTAATCCAACCTAAAAGTTCATTCAAATACCATCTATCTATCCATAAACTTTTTTTACAAACACTGCAATTAATAATAAGTAGCAAATTAAATGTACAAGCTCTGCTGCAAAAGTAATAGTCGGGATAACAGAGCATCTGAAAACCAGATAAGTCGTGGTCACTGCCAACAAAACGAAATTAGGCTTAAAATTAAGAAAAAAATATGCAAAATTACATCCTGAAATCTTGAATAAAACTGAGGTACGGAACCTATTTTATTATTGTAAAATAGTTGCAAAATCTGCTTTTTTTTCGATTATTAGTTATCTCACAAAGAAAGCATTAAAAAAAATGTTTCGAGTAAAAGGTATTCAGGAGATTATTTTACACAAATGTTATTAGATTAAAAATTTTTTAAAATTTTTTGATTGCTTACAACGGCCGACAAAGTCAAAAAAACGAAGAATCGCAAAATAAATAAAAAAGCATCTCAGAGTTGTCGAAATTATACGAAAATCAAGAATGTTGTAGTCTTTGAAATGTTCAACAAAGTCCGACAAGTGCGATCGCAAAATTTAAAAATGGCGGCCTATTGAAAAATTGTTAAGGTGAAATATTGCTGTTGCAATAAAACGTGTCATAGCTAGTAAATAGAAATCTGGTTTCTTTCAGTCGGTAGGTATCTCTGATACATTTAATCTGACAAAAAATGAAAATTTTCAATAAACAAACAACGCTATAAATTAACGAAAACCCTTTGCTATGGACCGTATTTCCTTCAATTTATAACTTAGAGATTTAGACTAAAGTTTATTCTATTGCGCTTATGTTTTAACGAATTTTGCAAAAAAAGTCTACGCTCCCAATTTTTAGATTTCTAACAAAAAATTCAAATTCGGGAAGAAAAAGACACATTATACAGCAATAGTAAGTCTTAACATAGTTTCTTCTGAAGATCATGAAAGATTTTTTTTTTTGAGAATAATATTCAACTGCGTAAAAAAAGCAATTTTATTTAATGACTTGAAAACCCATAATACAGTCAAATACAAGACTTTAAAGGCTAGACTAATAGCTTTGTTTCGCAAAACTTTCCAAGCAGCTATAAGCTATTGTTATGCTACCTAATTGATTAACACAATTTTCTGCATGGTTTTTGAGTTCTAAAAACATTTGAGGTGACAAAATTTGGAGCAAATACAAATATTGTATCATAGAAAATTTCTCTGATGACAATGAGAATGTGCTCTTCTACATGTAAACAAAATTTTTTAAAAACGAGAAAAAACGTGTCAAATGTTTAGTTTATTGATACAAACAAAAATGATGAAGAAAAGAAGTCAATTCTACGGAAATTGCATTTCGTTGGCTTATACGTTCTCCCTAACCTCAAAAAACAGATATAAATCATGTTTTTCGGGTTTAATCGTTGTTTGTGACAACTGAAAAAAGCATAAAATTGTGTTTGCATGTGTTCGACGTGGACAAGCTTGTACATATTTTCAACGTCATTTGACAAGATAAAAATATGTCCCTAACCTCAAAAACTGTTATGAAGTCATTTTTTTTAAAATTTTTTACCATAATTGTAGTGACAAGGACAAGTAAGAAATTATTTCTTGCTAATCATTTTCCTTATTAAATTTTTTTTTTTTGATGTTATAATACAAGGTAACAATTCATACCTAACCTAAAACATCATTATATGATTCTTTGTTTATCAAGACTATCATATGGATTTCTAGAAGACGTAAGGAAGAGATTTTAGAAAGATTTTTACGTTGATCAGCTAAAATTTATTTGCAATATTTATATTTATTGATACCATAGCTCCTTAGTTCAAAATACAGGTGATAATTCAGTTACGTAGCTTAAAAAAGTATTTGTTACCTTAATAAACAAGAGCTTTTTTTTTTCGTAAATTATTTGCGTTGCTCAACACTAATCAAAGAAGATAATTTTTTGAAGTAATAAAATATTTTGAACGACTAATAAATCATAAAAATCACGGTGGGAAATTATTTTAAGATTTACACCCTCCCTCTCCATTTTGAGACATTTTCACCTGGTTTTTCAACTAAGTAGCTATCGTATCAACAAAAAAATAGTGCAATTTACTTGGGTGAAAATGGGGATAATTGGGTTAAAATGAAGTTAATGAGGTTAATGTCAGTTCCGGTGTGTGGTTGGTGAGTAGAAAATATTTTTTGTGATTGAGAATGTATTATACAGTCTCAGATATCAATCAAAAATTTAAATGAATTCAAAAGTAAATCTTATTATTCATACATGATAAAAGTAAGATCTAAGATCTAATCTTGTGCAAAATTTTTTTGTAATTTTCCTCCATTTATAATAATACAGTCAGCTGTTTTCTTTTTCGGAAGAGCCGATCACAATTATAAACTACAGTTTTTAATCTGCAAAATGAGATATTGTAAGATTTTTTTTGCTAATTCCATTTTAGACAAGGGGTGTAAATCTTAAAATAATTTTCCACCATGATTTGTATCATTAATTAGTCGTTAAAAATATTTATTACTTCAAAAAATTGTATTCTTTGATTAGGCTTGAGCAACGCAAATAATTTACGAAAAAAATGGTTTTGTTCATAAAGGTAAGAAATACTCTTTTAACCTACGTAACCAAGTTTTCAAAACTAAGTAGCTATTGTATCAATAATAAACCTGAATGGTGCAATTTAATTTTAGCTGATCAACATAAAAAGCTTTCTCAAATTTCTTTCTTACATCTTCTAGAAATCGATATTATTGTCTTAATAAAAAATGAATTATATTATGTTTTTTTAGGTAATGTATGAAATGTTACCTTGTATAATAACATAAAAAATAAAAAAAATTATAAGGTAAATAATTGGCAAGAAATAATTTCTTACTTGTCCCTGTCACTACAATTATACTTAAAAGTTAAAAAAAAAAGCTTTGTAACAGTTTTTTGAGGTTAGAGACATATTTTTATCTTGTCGAATGACGTTGCAAATATATACAAGCTTGCCCACGTCGAGCATTTGCGAACTTTCACAGTTGTCACAAACAACGATTAAACCTGAAAAACATGATTTATATCCCTTTTTGAGGTTAGGGAGAACGTATATACTCATAAAATAAAATACTTAATGTTAGTTTAGCGACCAATAAAATATAAGACAACTGTTTTTTCTTGCATAAAATGTCATTGAAAGCTAAGATATCAGCAAATTTTGAAATTTGTCTCTGACATTACTGCAATTAGCATCATACAATCTGCCACTATTCTCTATTCTTGGAAAGAGCCCCTCACAATCGTAGACTGTAGGCTTTCAGTTACAAAATGATGTGTTGTAGAGTTTCTTTTGCAGCTCCCATTTTTGGACAGCAGCAGGGTAAATCTTGAAAAGAATGCCCTATATATATAGATACTAGTGGGGCTTTGCCCCCTGCGCGCTCTGCGCGCCAGCCCCCATACTTTAATATTTTTATCCTCATGTCTGAATAATAAATAAAACAAATTATTTTTTAATACACCTATATGCGTACAAACATAGATAACCAAAGCAATCTCATAGACAGAATTCTTGTCTCTCGATAGATTTTTTAACTATTTTTTTCTGCCTCTTCCCCTATTACCATTCCTCTTTTTTCCTGTTTTGATTTTTCAATAGCTCTCCGCGACTCATTTGAATTCTGCCTTCTGCTACTTTTCTTAGCTTTCTTACGTTTGTTTAATTCTTTCATCTCTTATTATTCTATTCATGCATTTTGCGTTAGTCTTCAATTCTATCTTTACTCTCTCTTTTATTTTTTTAGTATTCTATGAATTTATCTATAATCCATACTTTTTGTTTAATTATTGTGGAATCCTTTTTATCAATTTGCAATGATTTGTAGCTTTATAGATTTTTTCATTTTTAGTTCTTCTGCTACCTGTGTAATTGCATTACGCAACCTGTCCTATTTTTTTAAGATACTTATTTTATGTGTATATTAGCCTATTAGCACGCTCTGCTTGACAATTTTCCAATTATTTATGTTTATAGGATAATTTATTTCAATAATTATATAAACGTATAAAATTTCTTATAATTTTTATTATTATATTTTTTTAATGCTGTTTTAAAAATATTTCTGTTAAACAATTTTTAATTCAAAAAATAATAGAACATTGAAAAAAAAGATGCTTGGGCTAGGGTTTTGGACAAATACACAGACGTGATGGATTGTGATTTTAGATGACAAATAATCAACCTCAACTGAGCACATGTTACAGAGTGTATTTATATAGAACAAACATGACACCTTTTTTTGGGTTAACTTACCGGCTCTTTTTTAATATTATCATTACTTTAAATACTTATAGAACAACTATTAAAGCTATGACCAACATACTAAAAATATTCGGACTTTTGAATGAATTTCATCACATCTATATTACATTAATATAAGATTATCTATATACTTATATGGGTACAATAATTCCGTCGATTAAGTGCATTTATGCTCTTTACATTTTTTGAGCACTATTTACACATTTTATTTAATTAACACTGTTGTATTTGAAAAGAAATTCCGATGTTTGGTTGTATTGTAAAATTTGTATATGAAATTTAAAAAATTTATTACAGACTTAAAATTAGTTACATTAATGTAATTGATCATTTTTTTACAGATATTCTTTTCAATTTTTTTTTAACACTCATATTTAACGTGATTTTAATTTATAGAATAATGTATTAAAGATCTAAACAGTACAACATTAAACTTTAGACAAATCTCATTTTTCAAAGAACATAGTAAGAAAACATTATTTTAATGTGCTGAATGTCAAAAAAGTTTTATAAGATTGACACATTTAAATAGACATATATTAATCCATAATGAAGGACATAAAAAAAAAATTGTTAAAAATGTGGTAAGGGTTTTAAAAGATCAGACGGTTTAAGGAGCTGTGGGAGTTTCGTTTAGAGGGGCGAGGAATGGAGAATCCCCTCTTTCATGCACGAGTCTCCGGTATGTATGTGCAATATAATTTTATCATTTATCCCATAAAAAATAATCTTTGATTTAAACTTTCTACTTCATCTCTTTTGCTTATAGCCCAGTGAATAACCGGGAAATCTGGAAAAGTTGTAAAACAGCTCCGATTTCAAAAATTCTTTTTTCCCTTGATTCCTTAGACCCTAAGGAACATTCATCACCCCTAATCTTGGCCTCGGCTTGAAAATTGAATGAAGGGTGGTGATTTTAACCCTCTCAAAAGCACCCCCAGTAAAAAGTGGAAAAAAAATGTTTTTCAATAAGAATTTTGCCTTAAAAATCGTCTCTCGGGGGTTTTCGAGGTCGCTGATTCCGAATCCGAGGTCTAATTTTATGGAGGTCGCTGATTCCGAATCCGAGGTCTAATTTTATGTAAGGGTAGTTTTAACTCCTCGAAACTACCCTTAGACGTTATAGTAATGAAAAAAATATTGTACACACTGTAATTAATTTATTATGAATTACAATTTGTTTAATGATAAGGAAACAGAAACCTACTACAAAAATTAAACAACGTTCTTCACGTGCCAAGTGACTTGCATGCGAGGTGAAGAATGGAGGTGAGTAAGAGATACGTAAAACCATGAGCTCGATGGGAGAGAGATAGAGAGGGAGAGAGAAAACGTATAAGTAGAGAGTATGTATAAAACGCTCCCTTTCGTTACAAAAATAAAGGTTAGCAAATGTAGAGCGAAATTTAAAACATGAATATACATTTTCGTACGTCAAAAACTCACACAAGATTTAAAAAAGTTTCTGTTTTGCCTAAGAATAATTTTAAAGGGTTGTTCACATTATACAGATGTATGCTTCTCTGGCTGAGAACCTCTAGGAGAGGGTGGTTAGGGTTATCCAGAAGATTAATCTGGATTTGACAGGCTTGACAAAAAGGTAGTATGTTAGCTGCGAGGCAAAAATGCCAAAGCCCTCCTTGTCGTAGCTATATGACACTGACCTCTGAATGTTACTAAAATGACAGTTTAAAAAGCTAAAAACGGCCAAGACCTTGCGCTCTATATCACTGCTACCAGTGAATACGTCAGTACGGCTGTCATTCTACTGACAATGGGTGCTGTAAAAATGCAGATGTCTTTTATAGGGACTGGTATGTTGAGCGAATGCACAATGTAGAAGAAAGATCCGGATGTGATCATCAGACCTAGATGGACAGTTCCACCGACGAGTCGATTCAGGGAATTTAATGCTCTTTCATTGTACCAGTTTAGAAAGTTGTTACAGTTTATTCACCTTGGTACACGGTGGTACAATTGTTGAACCTGAAAATGATATTAAGGTTGAGACAAAAATCTCCTTAATGAAGTAGTACCAACTACAGTTGAATCATTCTTTTACTCTGGTAATCTCATTGAAATATCGGTTGAAAATTTAATTTAACCAATTATGCTCTGGCTTTTCAACGTTATCTAGAGAATCCATCATGTCAATACTTAATTAATATGCACAGCACCCAAAAAAGATTAAGTGGAAATCCGACAATTAATGACAGTATAGTATGCCAGAACATAATAATAGAATAGGTACAATACTTAAAAATAAGTTTTCATGGTAACCAAAAAGGTCTCAACAGGTACACGACGACTTGCCATTTCTGGATTTCTGTGCATCATAAAATACACTGAGAGTCCAACAAAACAGGGATAGTACAGAGAAATTAAAGTATCGGACAGGTGTTCTTATAAGATACCAGCCTGTGTATACGCACAGAGTGGTACTGCGATCTGAAAAACTGCTGCCAATAAATTAGTACAAAGTTTCCTGACCAACATCGTTCTGCAATCATTCAATAAAAATAAAAATATAAAAAAAATATTAAAATCATTTAAAATTTTAAAAGAAGCTATTATATAGTCATGCTCTATGAAGTGAAATTGTTTAAAACATATGTTTATGATTTTTATCCGAAAGTACAAAAAATATTGTTAAAATTCTTTTGAATTAAAAACAATTAAAACAAATAACTAGCACTTATCACTGAAATCGATGTATGTGATCGCCAAACAACATCAAAAACTAGAGTGAATTTTCTGAATTTGAAACCCTTGAAGCCCTGTAAAACTCAAACCAATTTTGGGCAACATTCGCAGTTTGACACCATCACTTCGAATACCGTCATCATGTATATTTTTTTATCTTAGGGAAACATGTGACGATGAATATTAGATTCACCCAAATTATTAGTATTATTTATTTATTAATTTATGTATCGCAGCAGATAAGTGAGTAAAATTTTTCTGAAATACGACTAATTGATAGTAAATAAATTTTTTTTAAACCACAGTAGAAAAGACAGTAAAACATGAAAGTGTGAAATAAATACATCGTTGTGCACTGTCTGCGTCGAGAATATTTTTAAAAGAAGTTAAAATGAGGCACATTATGGAATTTAAGTCAATTTAGAGCAATAAAAACAGTGTTTTGATGTACTCTTACTTAATATCTGATATCAATATTGTGAAATCATACAAAATATCCAACGTAATCTCAAAAAAATGGCGAACATCTATTCCAATGACGAATTCAAAGACAAAATCGAGTCAAAATCTACTAATTAATTTTTTTTATAAGTTCATATATTAATACGTTTAAAACTCTATACTCACATCAGAATTTCATGCTAAAAAAATGATAACATATGAAATAATTAAGACTGGTCCCAAGGGTCAGTTAAGCAAAAAAAAAATTTTTTCCATCGATTAAAAAAGTGTTTTTGTAAGGATATTTGACGTGAAATGCGATGATAATACTTAAAACTCGCGACAAGTTAGAGGCGATTGTTTAAAATTAATTTTATCATTTCAGTTGTTAATAACAATTATTAATGGTAGACAATTTTTTTTAGGGTATTTTTTTTCTTAAAGCTTATTTTTTACCTTTAAAATAATGTAAAAAAACTAATTGTAGCCCAAATAGAACCAGAGTTGTAGATTTTTGAAAATTACTCCTCAAGCCCAAAATCACCGAAATCGACAGTAATTGAAAACAGTGACAGTAATTGGGTGTTAGTACGCTGTAAACTTTCTTTGCAATGAAAATTTCCACATTTTTTTAATTGCTGTCGTTATTTTGCATAAGCCGGTATACTAAGCAGAGTGCAGGGTACATTCCACGATAAGAGCCCATTTGTGTTATACATTTTAATTATAATCGATTTTTTTCGCAAAACAAACAATTAGAGAATGTTTTTACAATTTATTAGAGGTTATGAGTGTTATGTAATATAAGCTAATAATGTATTTGTCGAAGCATTAACATACTACGATAGAAGTTCCTCGTTCAAAAAATCATAACGTTTCGAATCGATTTGTTTTGGCTTAACTTACCCTTGGGACTAGTTACCATTATTTCATAGGTTATAATTTTCTTTTTTGGCATAAAATTCTGATGTGCGTATAGGTTTTCAATCGTATTAATATAGAAACTTATAAAAAAAAAAAAGAAAATCCATCTCAAAGACGAATTCGAGTCGATTTTGTCGTAGAATTCGTCTTTGAGATGGATTTTCGCCATTTTTTTTTAAGTTGTATTGGATATTTTGTATGATTTTACACTATTGATATCAGATATGACGTAAGAATATATGAAAATAGTTTTTTTCTTGCTCTAAATTTACTTAGTTTGCGTAATATGTCTCAGTTTAGATTTTTTTTTTAATAGTCTTGGTGGTTGCAGCCAACGTGTTGATTAACAGGAACCAGGTATATAAAATCGCCAAACAATATCAAAAACTAGAGTCAATTTTCCAAATTTGAAGCCCCTATAAGACCTGTAAAACTTAATCCAATTTTGGGCAGTATGGAGTCTCCCGTTGACAAAGAATGCCTTATAAATATGCATAGTTCTGAATTCATACTTCAAGTTACACACTCTATCACACTACAAACTGATCAGATCCGATATTTACTAACAATAAGTAGGTACTGACACATGCTCGAAAAGATATTCTTTTAAATTCAAAATATTGAAATGTGGAATAGTGAGTAAAGGAAAGTTTCTAAGCTTATCATGATTAGCATAAGATTAGTTCTATATTGGAAAAGTTTGAATTTTCATATATTTTCTACTTTGCTGTACAATCAAATACCGACCAATGTTTATTCTGAATGATTTTCTCTGCAAAGCCCACGAAAATAGTTACACTTACTAAATTTATAAATATTTTTGGGGTTTGACCGATAGAAATTTTTTTTTGAAATTCATCTAACCGTTTCCAAAGCAACCAGATAAATAAAACAACAGAAAGTTATTCAGAAGTCAGTTGTTCTTAATAGTACTTATAGACTTTGAAAAAGTTTGTCTTCAGAATAAAATTGGTGTCTTTACAATAGCAATACATCTGACATTTAACAGCTGGAGTTGTGGATGTATAAAGCAAACATTGAAATATTTTACAATTTGACAAGTGATCGAATATTACCACAACATATCTGTAGTGAACCTAAGCAAAATGACGCTTATCAGAATTCTATCCTTACGGTGTAAAACTAATTTTGATTGTGCATGGTTTCGTGGTATTTGTAAATCACTGGTTTTTTTATTAAAATAAATCTAATATATCTCATAATCGGAGTTTATTTATACAAGCAGCTTCCTATGTACGTACAATACCCATTTAGTTTAGGGACTAAACATAGCTAGAATATCATTATACATGAATAACGATAATTATCTACTGTCTACGGCTCCCCCTACCGTAGTAAAAAGTAAAGCCTTTATTCCTTCGGGGGTAACATGATAAAGGAAAAATCTGGAGTCATAATTCTTATTGACGCGATCCCTTAGACCATCCAACTCCCTTTGAAAATATCTCTCTTTAGCCAAATGTTGATCTCTTTTTTTTGCTCTCTCTTTCTCTATCCCTTTCCTTATCTTTTGATCTGTCTACTTTAATTCCTACAAAATTCTCGGATTTTTTCATCTTTTCTTGCGATGCACGGCAAACCCGTCTTTGCTATTAATAACAAATGAAATAACAGTGACTTTAATAACCAAGCATGAAGAACTTTTCTCATGTTATTCAGAAAGTAAAAAATGTACTACAGGATAATTTCATAATATTATAAAATACTCACTTTGACTTCATCCTTCAAAATTTCAACCTTAGCTTCCAATGCTTAAAACTTTTTGATATTCCACATCTTAAACAATTGTATCTCACTCCTCACATTATTTATCTAATAATGGATTAAATAAAAGCCATAATAGAGTGTAAACCTTTTATTTCAATAGAAACTTGGTCGAAGTTTCGCTACCCGATCGGAAATCTTAGCTGGGCGTTAGGTCGGTCCTACCTTGGCTGCCCACTTACCCTACCTACGGCCAACATTGGCAGAAATGCGACTGTAGCACTACACATTAACGGGGGGGGATGGGTCAGTCCTACCTTAGCTGCCCAGTTAACCTACAAGTGTGGCAAGTGTTTGCATCCAGATGGTGAATTTATTCGTTCACAAAATTAAATGAAACACATACGATTAAGTAAAACTCAATAGATAAGTAAATAAAAAGCAACTTTAATAGCTTCACTGTCAGGTTGGTTTTATATATCATTCTTTAAAAAACATGTAATTTATTTCAAGAATAAACGTAACTGACAATAAAACTATTAAAGTTGCTTTTCATTTGAATAAAACATAAGTTAAATGCAAAAAACGTTTTATTACAAATTTGAAAAAAAAAGAAATATTTGTCATTTAATTAATAATAGGCATAGCATTTAATAATAATAAGCATAATTTAGTATTTGATATATAATAGGCACATAAAAAGTGCACACATTTTGTGATGTTGATTATTAGTCAAATTATTACATTGACCTCTTCCATCTATATTGCGCTATAGTTGCACGCTTTTTTATAGTAAAAATCGCTGGAGTGCGAAAAAACTTTGTCAATTGAAATTTACAAAGCAGTGAAAAAAGATACCCGCTTCGGCCAGGAGTTGAACCTGGGGCTCCTTCTTGCCGTGAAGGCGCGTTTAACCAACTACACCACCGAAGCCTTGGCGAATACCTCTCCTCACTGCTCTGTTAGGCGTGTCTTAGGTCAAACGCCGCGCGCCGTATCATAGACATTATTATTTTTAATTGATGAGTATTTGTTGCAATTAGTCAAATTATTGTATTGACCTCTTCCATCTATATTGCGCTATAGTTGCGCACTTTTTTATAGTAAAAATCGCTGGTGTGCGAAAAAACTTTGTCACTTGAAATTTACAAAGCAGTGAAAAAAGATACCCGCTTCGGCCAGGAGTTGAACCTGGGGCTCCTTTTTTCCGGGAAGGCGCGCTTAACCAACTACACCACCGAAGCCTTGGCGAATACCTCTCCTCACTGCTCTGTTAGGCGTGTCTCAGGTCAAACGCCGTATCATAGAAATTATTAATTTTAATTGATGGGTATTTGTTGCAATCAGTCAAATTATTATATTGACCTCTTCCATCTATATCAAAATCAAGATGCAATGTCTATAATGAGAAAATGTGGTGGACCAGATCTATTCGTAACAGTAACATGTAATCCTAAATGGAAAGAATTAAAGTTAGTTTTGTCTAAATTTCCTAAAAATACGACACTAAACGATATTCCAAATATCACAGTTCGATTATTTCATTCAAAATTATTATCAATTTTGGATGACATCACTAAAAATGATATTTTTGGTAAAGTATTAGCATACG
>JAPYYV010021973.1:0-15266 GCA_030522625.1 Copidosoma aretas
TGTACTGAATAATAAAATTGTTTTCAGTAATTCCACTTATCATTAGTACTGGGCTCCGTCACTTGTTGTTACGGTGCCCAAGAGGTGAACTCCCTTAAAAAAAAGAACTAAAATTATATTTGTGATGGTGAAAGAGAATTACTATAATCCATATATAACGGATACTTATATGCAATAAACTTAGTCTGCAAGATAATATGGCTGGATCTAGATATGATATCGAGTTTTCACTTGTTTACATACTTGTCAACTGTTTACAAAAAAGCTCAAACTTGACGGAAATATGCAGACATGTAAACAAATCAGGGGAATACTCGTACTAACCCTTATGTCAATTACCAAATTCATTTTCAATGTTAACACTTTTTTTAATAATTAGGGAATTAGTATTATAAAATAACATATTCACCTCTATAAAACTTCCTTAATCTACGGTGATGCCAGAAATCGTTTGAAGTAAAGAGCGCTTGATAAATAATAACCAAACAGCGATTGAGGACGATCGACGATAGTAAACAAACAAATACTCATACAGAGAGCCCCTGCAGCCACAGCTCAAAGCGAGAATAAAGGTACATTTCAGAGCAAGGGTGCGTTTACATGCAGTTGCTAGCATGTATTTATATTTGCACGAGTCAGCCAGTCTGTGAACTGGTGTACTCAACGCAGGGGTGGCAAGATACTACGAAGATGTCTACTACGCATATACCTTCATGATTAGGTGTAACTTGTGAGACAAGTATACCTTGCACTATTCTCATGTTTGCTAGTGATTGATAGAGAATACATTGTATTGATATCTACAAAGAAATGAGCTTGAACGATACCAACGTACAACTGTAATATAGCCTATGCAGCAATATCCGATAAGATACCCAGTGATAGGGGAAATTAAAAAGTGCTACAACCAACTAACTTCTTTCAAAGCTATTTAACTAAGCAACCATGTACTTCAAGCGGCTTAAGCCCAAATGGCTATAAGCTAATGACCGAAAAGACAGCAACTCAACAAATTTAAATATTTAATTATAACTAATAAACTAATCCCGGCCTCTGGGGATCATGTCAAATTCCCGTGAATATCCCAAAATAATCTGCGATTTTCATATGATGATTTCGACTTGATTACGTGATGTTTATGTGACTTTCTCGTGATTTTTAAGAAAAGAGAGCAAGAAAATTAAATTCCATTTCATAGTTATCTCTAGACTTTGTTATTATTATTCATGCTTTCGTCAGCTATAAGTAGAGGGGAGTCAGTGCAGTCAAAAAAAGTTATGTATTCGAAATCATTTGTAATACGATATTTTACTTTCTAAATCTACTCCGTAAAAGGTTAAGATTAAAATTTATCTTTATGTAATTATCTGTTTTATCAAAACAGAAGCATAAACGCATATTCTTGATCCTTTTATCAAGTACTGACTTGACGAGAGAACTTAAAAACTAAATAGAATCTGATCGGATTTTAAGTCTTCTATATCCATTTATAATAAATTTCAGTGAAATTTATTTTAATCTTGTCATTAATGTAAGAAAAAAGTGCGATCATTCATCTTTGATGTAAAATATGCACAGTAATTTAATTATTGAAAATGAAATAATTTAAATTGAGATTAGATAGGTAAAAAAACTAATACTTTTGATGTCAATTTATTGGAAATAATATTAAAAGATGCCATTTAAGTAAATAATTTAGGTCACTAGGTACTACTTTTATGTAATGTAAATAATTTATTTGAATAACAAAAGTGCTGGCGAAATAGCGAATTAGGTTACTGGGTATTATTTAATAATAATACAAATTATTTATTCAAATAAGATAAGTGCAGATAATGGAGTCCATCAGGTTACTAAATATTGGTAGTTTATTTATAACTGAATAATTCAATCCCTTAAGTTGCTATCGAATGGGTCATTATGTTGCAGTAATCGAGGTTTGAGTAGCTTGGAGTACAAAATTGATAAAATGGATATCACTGAATTAAAATATTTGGTTTTAGCCCTATTAAATTTTTCTGGTTGGTTGATGACCTCTTTGGCATCACTTAATATAGCTAATAATATAATATTATTATTAGGCTGTTGCGAATAAGACAGATAAGTGACTTTCGTTCGATTGATCAATAAAACCATCATAAATTGAACTGTGTATCAGCATCACGTATTGATCCCTAGTATAAGATGTTGGCCACTTTGGATATATCATTTTTAATTACCGAAGTCTGGCACCAAAATTATTTTAAGTACACCAAAACCCCTTGGTAAATTCGATTTCAGACAAATGACATATACTTACCCATTTAATGTCAGCCATTCTGGATCCGCCATTTTGAATTTTGAAAGTATGACACCATAATTGTCATAAGTGACGTAAAAAGCCCCTTTGTAAGCTTGTTTCTATGAAAAAAAAGTCGTCCGCCATTTTGAATCCGCCATTTTGAATTTTCATTAGCTGACGTTAAATAACTCAAAAATTTATTTGGAAACCTATATCTATTTTTTTTTGTAGCTTAGCAGCCTTGAATAGCCATTTACAAAAAATGTTAACTCCTAATTTCATAAAATTTCAAGTTTACCGATAGTTTAGAGGATAGGTTACTTATTTAATGCATTGGGACTGTTTTTCCTTAAAACTACACTTGACAAGCTTCAAATTAAAAATAAAATCATGAAAATCGGTTTATCCGTACAGGAGATATTTTATTTCGTAAAAAATTTCTCGATCCGGAACACTGTGCGCCCTCGCAAGACTGCACGGTGACGAGACCGAGGAAGTCGCCGAACTAACATTTGAGATAATCACGGACGAATGGTATAATCGGATGCTTAGGGAAGTAGTCGAGTATCTGATAAAATACCAAAGTTAGATGATCGATGAAGGATGTTTGTACCGCTTCCAAAACGACCCCCTTCTCGACCCCGTACTCGTTAGAAAAGAGGGCTGGAGATTGGTCATACCATCTAACTGCCGGCAGCAAGTGCTCGAGGAGGCACATTGCACTCCCTCCACGCGATACCTCGGTATCGAAAAGACCTACGACCGAATAGCACGAGACTACTATTGGAAGGGCATGTATTATGATGTGCGTAACTTTGTGCGCGGCTGCGAAACTTGCCAGCGCTACAAAGTATCGCAATCTGGGCCGCCGGGGCTAATGGCTGCTCGAATAGTCGAAAGACCGTGGGATTGTATGGAGTTCCCGACGAGCAAGAGCGGTTTTACGTACGTCGTGCTGTTCCACGATTTATTCACACGATGGGTCGAGGTAAAACCGCTACGCAAAATCGACGGCAAGTCGAAATTATGCGCGTTCGAGGAGCTGATTCTGTTTCGGTGGGAGACGCCAGACTACCTGCTGACCGACAACGGGCACGAGTTCAAGAATCACCCCCTAAATAAGACACTCGAAGAGTACGGAGTCAAGCACGTGACGACCCCGCCGCATCACTCTCAGGCCGACTTAGCCGAACGGAGCATACGCACCTACAAGTCGATGGTAGCAGCCTCCGTAAGCGACGATCACCGAAATTGGGATGTACACATCCATGAGTTTAAGCACGCCATAGATACGGCAGTGCAATTCACCACAAAGGTTTCACCAGCCTTCCTGAACTTTGGCGGACACCCAAAGCCGGTAAAGAGTCTCAGGAGGCAAGTCGAGAGGAGCAGGCCCGTGCGTAAGATCGACCAGAATGACTGGGAGGACAGAATGAAGCCACTAGATATGCTTCGAGACCTTGTTACGAAGCATATCGACGAAGCTCGGGAACGGCAGGAGAAGCAATACAATAAGGGTAGGAAAGACGTGCAGTTTCCGGTCGGCGTGGTCGTTATGAGGCGGACTCACTCGCTCTCCGACGCGGCAAAGAAATTTTCGGCAAAGCTGGAACCAAAATACGAGGGACCGTATACTGTTGTTGAGATAAAATCTCCAACAGTATACATTTTGAGAGAAGGAAAGGGACCGAGCAGGAGGATAAATAAGGCGCACGTCTCGGAGTTAAAGAGATACGTGCCGCCTAGCAAAGGACGGAGGGGCGGGGGGGGGAGGAGCCGATAGGGCCGGGACTTAGCGAGAGGACTACTTAGTCATAAGACTAATATTTATTTTAAATTTCAAATATGGCCAGCCCAGAGATCCAACCAAGCCGAGACAAGGGACAGGGCGAGGGGCCTGGGAGGAGCACGCCCGAGCTCCTTGGAATAAAAAGGTTTGAGGATTTCGCGGAGGTCGTAGTACGAAGCACACCTTGATACCCTTCCCCTCCGACCGTGACGGGCAGTGCGGGTTGCACGCCTTGAGAGCGTCGGTCCTAGCCCAAGGCACCGGTCAGACGATTGAAGAGGCTTTGAGACGTTCAGGGTGGACGAACGTTCTGCGTCAACGTCAATGGACCGATGACGCTCTAGGAGTGGTGGTGACCGAAGCGGGCCAGTGCCTCGTCATTTATGACGCTATCGCCAAGAGTGGAACGAGCTATGGATCTCCAGAGGCCCAAGGATAGTTATTTATCTACTTCAAGGAGCGAAGCCCGAACCAAGCCTCTGCTTCCATACATGCTATACCATTGCTCTAGACCCAGCGGCCGCTATAGTCCGAATGACGACACTCACGCTGCTGCCAACACGATGCAAGGGTCAAGTTGGTAGAGCTAGCAGCACCTCCTGGCTGACGCCTGTGAGTGAACAAGACGAGGGCCGCAAGTCTGGCTCTACGGGGCTGCCCAGGCTCCAGAGGAGGAAATCAGGACACCGCTTGCTGAAGGGGGCACCTCCGCTAACGCGGCCAAACAGAAGGAACAGCAACGAGAAAACAAGCTTTTAAAGTCAGAGGACGAGGACCTGATCTTCAATCTAGCTTTGAGTCGGAAAGAGATAAAGCGAATGGTGGTAGACGACAGCTTAGAGGAGGAGTCGTACCAGCCTCCGCAAGGACAACATCTATTCCACAGAGGACGCCCTCCATCTGTCGGTGAGATGGCTCTGTCTAGTTTATCGCTGCAGGAGGGTCCAGGTGTCGAAGGAGTGGACCTAGGACAAGACGCGGGCTCGGAGACCGAGGGCATTGGACCAAGTGAGGGGGTTTAGCCCGGTGATACTACTATCGCGATGGAGGGCATCATCCAGGGCGAACCAGACCGAGACCTGGCATCGACCGTCGAGTCGGAGATTTTCGACCATACCGGGGCCCCTGATATCGATAAGGCAAGCCAGGAGACCGGGACGGACCGGCCAGAGATTCTGTTCGACGCATCACGCATGGGCCCTGCCTCAGAGACGGCTCGGATGGATCCCATGCACCCTGGGCCAGTAGCCCCAAGTCGCGTGAACGTGCAAAGCCTTTCCGCACAACGAGTAGAGAGGTGGCGCCAAAAAGAACAGCGCCTGAGCGACAGGGAGAGACACCAAGTGGCACAAATGCAGCAACTATAGGGGATACTCCAGCAGAGGCTAAAGTAGCAGCATCGGGTTAGGCAGGCCGATCAACATCGTCCAACGGCTGCTGTAAATGCCTTCAACTACCAAGACCAACCAGCTAGTCTCAGACTCAAAATACTTGGCCCGAACACGGGCTTGGTGCTTAGAGGGACAAATCAGTCTGAACGCGCCGTGGAAGAAGAGGATTGGGGCGCTGAGCCTAGTCCGCAAGAACCAACTTCCCGGTACCTAGAGACAGGGTGAAGCCATCTTCCCTAGGCCAACAATTCGACAGGGAGAAGAACAAGGGAAAAACTCGTGGGACTTGACGAGGAGGCAAAAAACGTAAACACGCCGGCGTTAGGAACCCACGCAGACAACTGCAAATCGACGATTATGTCTCAGTCAAACCGCCTCGATAGAGTGAGGACGAACTCTCCGAAGCTGGAGAGCCCGTCGCAAGGCCCAATAGAGATACCAAAGAACAACGACGCCGGGAAATGCCTGGGCATACAGAGAGGTACCGGTAATTTCCACGACGGATGACAGGCGCACTCTTTGCGGGGCTGGTGAGCATACCGACCCACCCCTGTTTGGATCCGCCACTACGCGCGTACTTTAACTGCTAGCAGCAAGGGCACCGTCTAAGCAACTGCCCTCGAACTATTCAGAACGTCCACTGTGCAAACTGTGGACGGCTACACGTTCGGGTGCAAGATTGTCCCCGCTCTCGAGATGCCTACGTGGCTTTTCAGAAGGAGCAGATGCTGGCAAGAAGACGAGAGAGCACAACGGGACGCGACGGAGACCCGTCCCCAGCGTCGCCCCCCGTACCAAGAGACGTGCGAACCGCTGACTTTGCGGTCCCCGGTTTTCGGGTGCAGCGCGAAGCACGGCCACTTAACCCTCAGAAAGACACTTACAGAAGGAGCCTGACAGGGAACTGTACAGACGGACGCAACGACATCAGAGATAGGTTCAACCAGCGAGAAAGGGCGGCAGCGAGCAGTGGTGCAGATCCACGCTCGTTCCTCGTGCATCGCCGAGAACTTCAGAATTCGGCAGCGGACTCAGACGGCTCAGGAGAAGCGCTGTCGCGCCCGACCGAGCAACTCCGACCGGCTGATGCAAGGTTTAGGACACGAAACGGAGCCCGAAAACTCAACCTACGCTCCACGTTCTGCGTTTGCAGCGCGGGCCCGGAAATTGGTCGAGCTCGACAGAAGAAGACTCGTTACCCGATTCGCCGGATTTTCAGCCTTTTCGAGGCCCTAGCCGGACGCTCAAGAGCTTGGCTCCCAGCCCCGACGACTCACGAAGAACACCTGGGCGGGATGCCGTGTATGCCCCGCGGACCGATAATCAGACCCAAAGGGAACAGTCACGCAGAGGCCAACGGGCTGGAAACTGGCCCGAAGAACGGGTCAGACAGTCAGAGCGAGTGTAGGGGAGCCTGCAAGATTTTTCGCTGGAGTTACGTGAGGTTGTCCTGTATAAGGCTTTCCTGGCGGAAGAATAAGGGTATAGGTGCAATGAGAAAAGGGTAGAGACACGGGAGGAGTTGGAAAATAAGACAAGGGTAGAGGTGCAGAGACAGAGGGGGAGAAGGAATGAAGAGACAATGGTAGAGTCAACAATAAGACAAGAGTAGCCAAGAGAAAGACGAGTATTTCAGATATGAGTCTGGAGGCCAACCTGGATGCCGCGACGGATGGATGCCACGGACCGACCCACACCCAGGACAAGAGAAGAAAAGACATCAGGAGACAGAGGGGGCCCACCGGCTCATGTAAGTATACCTTTCATATCCTAGCCTGAGAGTGGAGACGTCAAGCCCATGATGAAAGGCGTCGTCGATGATGGAGGATCTCCGGCCTGGGGGGGGGGGGGGGGGGGGGGGGGGGGGGGGGGGAGGATTTGTGACGAGGCAAAATTAACGGAGTTAATTTTCTCCCACCCCGTCACTTCGACGTCTCCGCCCTCATGGTGTTAGCTGCGGAGGTATCTGGTATATATTTATATATGTCTCAGAGTCCCCTGTTTCTATTTATGTGACTACACCCCGAGGACAAGAGGACACCGAGGAGCTGAGGAAGTAAGGCAGCACGGCAGCCGCGGCTCGGGTGCACAAAGATAGAGAGGATGAGAGAGGAGTGCGAACAGCTGTAACGCTGCAGCGGCAACGTCTAGGTGTGCGAATAAGAGAGACAGCGTGCGGTGCTACTCGGGACGCACAAAAGCGAGCCAATGAGAGATCTGGGCTCACGAACAAGAGCAAACTAATGAGAGAGCTGGGCTCATGAACGAGAGCGAGCTAATCCCTCTCATTGGCACGAGCAGTTGTGAACGCTGCGGCGGCAGCGTCAAAGGGGTGCGAGAGAGAGACGTTCGGCGCAACGGAGGATGCGCACGGGAGAAGAGAGGAGAGAGATAGGCTCGCGAACGAAAACATGCACAGGCTGACCTATTTTCGAGCTAGCTACGGAGCCGGCAAGAGAGCGCGAGTGTAGAGCATACGTGTATGCAGCGGATTTTTGTCGGTGTCGCGTGAGAGGGTTTGAGTGATATTGGTTTTTGTCGAGGAGTTGACTGCGTGAAAGGGAGCCGTATTTTTCTCGGTTATTCGTTAGTGCCGAGAATAAAATATATTTGAGACAGTGTCTTTTTGTAGCGGTCGTTGTGTGAGAAAAAGGCGAGAGTTGACGTTCGGGCTGCCGTGTGCCGAGCCAAAGCCAGCCAGCCCGCCAGCTAAGCAAGAGGACCAGAAGCAGTGTAGCAGGCAGAGAATTCGAGCCCCCCCCCCCTTGCCGCCCTGCACGCGCGCGCAGGGCGTTCAGCACAGCTTTCTGGTGGGCCAAGGATCGTTCTCGTGGCAGGGCGTCTTCACCAGGTATAGTAGCCTATTCCTATAAGCGTGTAGGAGGGAGTGCGCTACAGAGGCTAAGGGAAGTACTGTGAGACCGGCAATTAGTGCGGGTGTAAGGGGGTAACGAGAGAACGAGAAGGAGAGACAGGTAGGCTGCCCGGGCCAGCCATGCACGGTGGCGTCGAGTTTGTGGCGTGTATGGGTTTGATGAGTGAAAGAGAAAGAGAGGCACGTGCATAAACCGCTAGTTCTCGCCTTAGAACGCGAGACCGGCGACATAAGGGTCAGTCGCACGAGAACGAGGTTGAGATCCAGAGCGCGGTCACGGCACGGGCACGGCAGTGTGGCATTTAAGATAGATAGATAGATAGATCGATTTATTATTCGTCCAAAGTACAAAATATAATACAATAAATTAAATTACAGGCTAGTGTACAAGTAATATCACATTCGCAGCTTAAATAATACGCTTAAGAAGCGAGTCAAATAATATATAAAATATCCTAGATAAGTCGCAATTAGTGATATTACAGATTAGCGCCTTGCACGAAACAGTTTGTACTTAATCACATCTATCAGTCGTAGTAAATAAAAATATAAATAATAATGCATTAGCGGCACGTGAGACGTCTCGTACGATAGTTTATTAAATAATAATTAGGTGATAAATAAATAACATATATAAATTAAAATTAGCACATAAAACGCAGGCGTATCGCAGTTATCACATTTTATCACAGTCAGTTACAGTATCACAGTAAGTACGTGTACAATGTCGTCTCGCGACGCAATCCTAATTTAGGCATGTCAAATGTCACTAAACTGCCCGTTTGAATCTGGCCAAGCTGGGAATTGTTCGGATGTCCAGAGGGAGAGAGTTCCAAAATTTAGATCTGCACACGCGGAAGGATCTCAACCTAATTTCGTTTCGCGCAAAAGGCACGGCCAGTTTTTTTAGCACCGGACCTTATAACAATAATAGCCATGAAATAATCATGTCTTAAGTCTACCCGAAGCCATCCCAGCGTGTTTCTGTGGAGGGTTATGTGCTTATCTCTTCGCACTCCTACCACGTGTCTTACGCCTGCGTCCTGTAAGGTTTGCAGTCTGGTTCTCTGCTCCAGCAACACGTCCAGGCACACCACCGAACAATAATCAAGCAGAGGGAATAGCAGCGCCGAAGCGAGCCGCTTGCGCACAGCCTCCGTCGTATGTTGCCGAAAATGTTGCAGGCTGTACAGTGCGCGGTTGAATTTCTGTGTAACGACGGTAACTTGCGGCTGGCACGTAAACTTTGAGTCGAGAACGACTCCAAGACTCGGACGACGAAACCCGGCAATATTGAGCTCATTAATCGCTCTGTTAGAGCCAAATGCGATGACTTGCGTCTTCCCAGCGTTTAGCCGAAGAAAGGCACTCTCCGCCCAATCCGCAACAGCCCTCGCGGCCCGCTCCAGCACGGCCACCCCCTCCCCAAACGCTTCCTTGGGCACATCATAATAAATTTGGAGGTCATCTGCTTACATGATGTGCCTGACCCCCACAGGTGCACGAACGTCATGCAGGTCGTTAGCGTAAAGGCAATAAAACAAGGGTCCCAAGACCGAGCCCTGCGGAACGTCAAGATCCGTGCTAATCCAGAAGGAGTCACCGTCATCACAAGTCCGAACACACTGCTCCCTGCCGGTTAAATAGGACGCAAACCACAGGAGCGTGCCCCCGGAAAAACCCTGCCGCCTCAGTCTCTCGAGAAGACGAGAGTAGAAGCAAAGCAGGGAAATAGCAAAGCAGGGAAATAGATCCAAAGTCTGAGGCGGACGAAGGAGCAGCGCACTCCTTTAAGGGAACCACGCATTCTCACTTACAGGAGGCTGGAAACATGCTTTCCACACAGGAGAAGTTGAATAGCCCTACAAGACGCTGCCCGATGACTGGCAGGGCCTTAACAAGAACACCATGGGGGATACCATCGTCACCACACGCCTGCGATGTGAAGTGAGAAAAAGCAAGAATAACATCATTGTGATTAACTTCTGTAAAAGTAAATCTTTCTTCACTCGCAAACTCGACAATATGGTCGAGAGGACTGCCGTCGGCCGATATTGAGACCCCCGCAAATTGCCCGTTAAGCTCGTCAGGTGTGAAGCCACCCGAACCTCCCCTCTTTGCTGGAAGAAGCCCCAGACTGCGCAACTCACGCCAGATATTGTTGATACCATCCACTTCATTTACCTTGTCCTGGTAGAATTGTCGATGAATCTCCGTGGTGGGAACATCAGCTTCCTCACGGAGGCGCTGGAAGTCACGTAAAAATTCAGTTTTTTTGGTACGCCTATATCGTTGGTACGTGGCGTCTTGTTTACGATAAAGCTGCCTTAGTTCGTCGCCAATCCACGGCTCCTTTCCCTTACGTAAGTCGATGGCCTTGTTAAGATTGGCAACGAGACATTGCAGCATGTCATCAAGGTTAGTCACCATGTCGTCCATTGGCCTCCAATCGCAGCCGCTTAAAACCTCACACAAATTGTCACAAGTTATGTTTTTAAATTTTCTGTAATGGATCGCATCCGTATTCCGTGACTCCAGAGAAACGCTTAGCGAATCATCAATAATATGATGACGGCTGGGAAAGCTAGAGGGAAAATTCTGTACGTCGACTACATCGTCATTGTCGTCCACTAATATAACGTCAATCCAAGTTTCAGAAGTGTTAATAAAATGCGTTGCGCCATGACTGGGCAACTGCAGGGACAACTTATCGATAAGCTTACGAAAGAATTCAGCATCCTCACAGTTTGAAAGCAGATCCGCATTTAGATCACCCATAATTACTTTGCGATTATAATTAAAGCAGTGAGTGCGAAGCTTATCTACGAATTTATTTTCTAAAGGTTTATTGTTGTCTATCTTTTTTCTACAATCATGTCTCAGCAATTCCGAAAATGTGGTAGGAACGATTCATCTTTAAAAATTGTTTTATTTGTGCTACGTGAGCTTTAAGTGAGTTCACGTTATGAAACCCGAATCGAGCCCTTCCCCCCACATCTCGTGCCTCATGTCAGCTCCCTCTACTGTCACTCTTATCGCCGTTCAAGTTACCGATATCATTACTATCATCATCATCATCTTAATCGTCGCCATCACTATCAGCACCGCTATTAATTATCTGATTAACTCCGAACAGGCCAGAGCCGCCGACCCCCGCGCTCAGAGTAGTGTCAGCTGCATTACTCCGCCTGGCCTTGACGACAGCTACCGGCGGCCCAGCGCCCTCGGCAGCAAGTCGCAACGTCCTAATCGCCTCTAAGTCGGCCACCGACTCGAACTCGCATAAACGATCGCCTTGTCTACGCTTAATTAAGAACCTGCCGCGCCTGTGCCACACATACTTGAATCCAAAGTTCCTAGTAACATCTTTTAAAAAAACGAAACGTTTATAAACATCACCTGGTAGTGTCTCATTAATAAAGATTATTGTGTGGTGTAAAGACGCAGCAGGCACCGTAGTCAGTGCAGACCAGTCTTTATCTCTTGTGTTAAGTGCGGTAAATTTTTGTCTAAAATGCATGATGTCGTGAACGAGATCGGAGCGAGCGAGATACACCAGCAAAGAAAGCGTCTCTTGTCCCGCGATGTCGATAATACCGTTACTATTACAAATCTTGTCGCCATTGCCGTTGATATAACTATTACTACTTACATCGGCCGCACCGGCCACGCCATGTGAGGGAGTGGGAGCACGCGAATTACATCTTTATTCTGTAAATTGGGGTAAATAGTTCCAATCGCGGCACGCGCCACGTCAATAACATTGTTATTGCCCAGAATACCCCTTCCAATTGCAGGTATGATTAAGCTGTTACTCGTTTCAGTGCCTTCCCCTCCCGACACGGGCCGCGGCCAACGAGTGCTAGTGCGTTCAGAGTCGGCATTGTTGCGCACATTTTTATTGCAATAATCATTAGCATTATTAGAATCATTCGTGGTTTCAATTTTATCACTGCCTCTGTCTATACCATTAGCTAGGCTATTGTCACTTGACAATAATCGAGGGGTGCCAAGAATCTTTGAGGAGTCAAGCTGGCCTCTCGCGCAGTGAATGCTATTTAAGTGTGCTATGGTATTGGAAATCTTTGAATTTTCGTTCTTCTACAATATCAGAAGATAATTTATCTATCGGAAGGTTTTGGTACGATAACTGCGCTTCGATAAAATCTAATTTGTTGATAAGTAACTGATTTGATAGCATATGAGAATCAAGCACATTTAGTTTGTTGATAATAATATCCAACTTGTCAGGAAAAGTTGCACCATTGGACGATGTATCAATATTATCACGATTAAGATTTCTAGCGCAGCTATCGCAAGTAACATTTATGGAAGTGAGCGCCAATGGCGTTGGACTTGGGCCCCTTGTGCTATCCAGGATTGCATCACTACACGGCTGTCCTGAGGCAGAGCCCGTAATGGTACTCCATTCGCTGGCCATCGGGCTGACAGCGGGTGTCGAAGCCTCGCACGATTTACTGACCTCAGTAGAAGCAGGCATCGATGACAAAGACAATTTATTGCCTGCGCTCCTTCCCCGAGTAATATTTCTCGCCTCAGCCGTGGCAGTCTTTTGGCGTCCGGTACCCGCAGAGGCAGAAGACAGAGCAGAGCAGAGCGCAGAGGCATTGCAGACGTCGTTGTCATCCGCGGCGGTCGGCTACCTTTGATTGTCTTCGGAATAGGGGCGGGGGAGACCTTGGCTTTCCTCGTCGACGATTGACCA
Organism: Copidosoma aretas; assembly: GCA_030522625.1. Lineage (NCBI taxonomy): Eukaryota > Metazoa > Arthropoda > Insecta > Hymenoptera > Encyrtidae > Copidosoma > Copidosoma aretas. The sequence goes on from JAPYYV010021973.1 coordinate 13,063, forward strand.
CTTGATTTCGCAGCCACCCCCGCAGACTGCGTGCGTACCATCGCGTGGGCGTCGATCCGCCATTCGCTCCACAGGCTTCACATATGTGTTTATCGGATACTTTCTTGTCCTCGTGTATTAGAGTACTCCACTTATGGCACACATCATGATAAGGAATATCACAACTATTGCATCGCCATATAACGGCCCCAGGTCTGTCTGTCTTTCCGCATACGAGACAGGATGCTCTGCTTGGTGCCATGTTATTATAGTAGCAGACCTGTGTTTGTGTGTGCTCTGTCAGCCGTCGTCTTTTTTGTTGTTGTCAGGCAATGTGCGCACTGATCCGCGCTCGAACCTCTGTTCACTGTCCGCCGTCTGTTTGTTGTTGTTGTGATTAGGCGATCTGTACCGATCCGCGCTTACACCTCTGCTGACTAATAAAATAAAAATACTACTGGTAGCATCTCCGAGACAGTCCTAACACTGTGGGATGACTAGAGTTGTGACCGGCACGGACATATCTCTCCCCGGAAAACGCAGGACTGTTCCTAAAATGAATTGAGGTTAACTGCATAAAATCACTTCAAAAGACCATTCAAGGCAACTTGCGCGGTAGATAACAACCATACTGGAAGTTGCAATAAGAGCGCGTGCAACGAATTTTAAACAAAACACCCGAGGGCAGGAAGCGGCAGAAAAAAGGTCTAAAAGTTGGAGCTGACAATAGAAGGTGCCAAAACAGACTTACCCGCAGCGCAGATGAGAGAAAAAGAGAGAGAGAGAGTGTCCGTTTATTAGGCTAAGAGCCGGGGGCCCTTATTAGCCTTGACCGAAAATTCAGGCGCTTCTATTCCGCGCTACACAGTATCATGAGCGCGCAGGCTCATGCAGAACATAGAAATTGCAAATAAAAGGAAAGGTATCATATTTATTAGGTAAAAAAAACTATTGTAAATTTAAGAAAGACAAAATATAGTAAGCTTGGACTATGAACACTTTTAGCACGTAGTATAGATCAAAGGCAAACACTTTCGCAAATACAAATACAGGAGTGCCTGTAGGCGACTGGGCTTTCTAGGGCTTGTTGTCGCGAGCCCTAAGCACCCTGAACATACTGTTCCTGAAATGATCTTCCAAGTAGTGGAGGTGCAAGTCAGGTGGCAGTGTTGTGTTTGAGAGGGAGATAGATAGATAGATAGATATATAAGTCTTTATTCATACTCAGGTACAAAATTAACAATGCTTGAAAATACTGAGTGTAATACATAATCATGAGGGTAATGTAATGGTACATCGAGATTGAAATAAATAAAATAATACAAGCTTACATCTAATTACAGTCGCATGATTTTGGCGCAATATCACAGTCAAGTTTGGTTCTGTCGCATATTACAGCAAGTCAAATCGGAGTGTAAGTCTTGAATAGTAATCTCTCGCTCTTAACTTATCTATCAGTCAATCAATAAAAAAAAAAAAAAAAAAACAGAAAATAAGAGGAGAAAATTTTTAAAATAAAGGTGCACAATAAATAAGCATATAATAAATAGGCATATAAATAAAAATAAAAATAAAAATGTGAAACATATCTTACATTCAGTTAAGGTCACAGGTTGCTGACGAAATATCACAGTCATGTTCTATCGCATATCACAGTTTGTCAGTACAATTGTGACGCAATTAAAATATATTACCAGTGTTATTACGTGGAGCAGCGGTGTACATCGTAAATAAAATAAAATAAATATAATGAAATAAATAAATAAATAAATAAATAGATCTATTCGAGACTAGTCGCCAATCAGTCAAATCGTACAGAATAAAAGTGCAAAAGTACACCAAACAACAAGGTTCGCACAAGTAACAAGTACATACACATGAGCAGATACACACGCATACACGCACAACACACAACTGTGGGCAAACAAATAAAAAAACATACAAATAATTAAATAATCAGTAATGCACTAGTACGCACGCAGATGCCAACTCATGTCCGCACGAACAGTCACAGTCCAAGCGACACAATCTAATCCAAGTTAACTTAAGTAAGCCAGGCCACATTTGATCAGTCCAAGCTTGCTAGGTGTCGCTTAACTGCCTGTTTAAACGCCATCAAGCTGGGAAGATTCCGGATTTCAAGGGGGAGAGCGTTCCAGAACTTAGCTCCGGCAACAGTGAACGAGCCACGCCCCCTCTCGGTTCTCGCATACGGAATGCTAAGC